>CCAG010001860.1:0-46081 GCA_001077435.1 Glossina morsitans morsitans
TTATAATTGTGTTTCGTAATTTTACTATCTCGAGTAAAAAAAAAAAAAAAAAATATTCTATTAAATGATAAGTTATGCATGCAGATATATTTTAAAATGTTTTTCTTCTTACCTTAAATGCTACATTTGCACATACATAGTACAAAATATAGAAGTTACGCATGACAGTCATTTAGATATATGTGCCGGTATATATGGGTCCCCAAGATTACCTACAAGGAGAAAATCTTAGGACAAAAAATAATACTTTTTAATTCTATTCTTCACTTGATGTACTACTAAAGAGAGTTTAATGTGAAAACAAGAAAATCACGACATTTTCCGAACATTTTACGCAGCGCATAATATTTAGCAAACATTTGCTGATATTTGTACAAATACTCAGAAAGAGCATGAGCATTGATCTGCTCAATTGGATGAATAATATTATGAAGAACTAAGAAAAAAAAACAGGTGAGGTGATAGTTAATGCAGTTCTTGCAGGTCTTCTTAACAGGGACTATTTCGATTCTACTACTCGGTTCTGTGTTTTACTTTACGCAGACCCCAAACTACTAGTTTTGCACGCATCCCAGTATCGATTTAATCATGTCCGTCTGTCCGTCCGTCGTTTGTGATGTCTGTTGCAATTATTCTCCTAGTCGCCGAAATAAAACGATCGACTTTAAATTTCGCAAAAATATTGGAAGTTCTTGCACGCAGGTTGGCATTGAAATGAAGATAAATCTGTCGAAGGACACGCCCACTGTACCACGAAAATTAATATCACTCTTGTTTTTCAAAAGAAATAAAATCTGGCTTTATTTTGCTCACCAATAAGTTACAGCAGATAAAGGTACAAAGATTTGGATGCGTTATGCTGTAGTACCTGTATAAAAATTGAAAAAATTGACCACGCCTACTCTATATTGTAGTATATCAAACTCCAATTTTTTTCTTAACCAGTTTCCAATTCGGAATAACCCTAAATATGTCCGCCTGCCCCAATGTGGAGTGGCTGTCTAATAAACAATCTGCCATTTGCAAAAATAAAGACAGCGGCCACCAATTTGCAAAGGATTTTGAAAATAACCAACGCCGGTCAAACGAGACAGTAGTGTTCATGTGGTAGAGAAACGCCATTGTAGCAAATTACGTCTGTGAAAAAATCTCGAAAATTGCGAGCTGCAGGTTGAGCACAAAAATACCTGGACATACAGACACACAAACCTAAATCGATGCAAGAAAATGATATCAAGAATGATGATATCAGTATAATAAAAAGTGCGTATAACTTAAGCCTTTCTGGTCGCGACAGTCGTCCGTGCAAATTTAATATTGCCTACACCATAAGGTATAGAAATCTTACGTTAGGTTATTGTACATGCTTTTGATTTACTCTTTATTATATTTTGTTCATCTATTTGTTTATTTATTTACTTATTTATTTCGTTTAAATTGTTTGATTAAAAGTAAAATTTATTTAATTTTTATTAAACCTTTTGAAAATCTACATAACTCGTCATTGCCGAACGCAAATAAGCGTAACAATCTAGGTCACATGCAAAAGCACAAGCATAAATTTTTGGAAGAAAATTTAATAATTTTAAAATTTATTCTTTAGATAAGAATTTTGTTTTTTTTTTCCTTTTCTTTTTTTTTCTTTATACGACATGTAGAAAAATAGGCAAAAACACACAACACTTTCACGTAAAAGCCATATCGCGTATTCTCAAAGTTAGTCATTTCATTAACGAGCGTGTATATATATATATGTATATTTTTCTTGCCAATGTGCTCTGATTGACTGGCTGATTGTGTTGTTATCAGGACAATTCAAATTCATCAGCAGCACTTGATTCTAATAAAAACGAATGAATTCAATTGAAATCAATTTTCTACAAGTGTATCAACCGAAATAACACACACGCACACACACACATACACACCGAAAGAAGAAGAAAAAAAGAATATCAAATTATCACCACATGGAAATTTATTACAATCTCAATTAGACATAAAGCGAAAAAGAAAATAACCAACAATCATCGTCATCATTATTTTCATGTGATTGTCATGGGTTTTGCAAAAAAAAAAAAAAAAGGGAAATTTATTTTTTTTGTTTAATTTAATTTGCGTTTCTTACAAAAAAAAATAAAAAAATCTATGTAATGTAATGCGTTTTTTGATTATACGCCTTTAAAAATCTATACATCTGAAATCTTCTTCTTTTCAAAAAAAAAAAAAAACAAAGCCATGTGTCCCCAAATAAACTGATGACAAATCAATTTCGCGAACATTCTAAGATTTTTAATTAATATTCTGAATTGATCATTTGAAAACCTATATCTCTCTTCAATTATTTGGACAGATAGACATCCTATATAAAAATATCGCAAATAATTGAGAATCTCGAAAGGGATATTCCAGATAGCATTACAATAATAAGAAGCTTTGAATAAAATGTTGTTTGCAAGCTGGACGCATAAACATAAGTTAAACTGGAGCCATTCATATTCATCAGATGTTTTCCTTACCATAATATAAGCCTTTCATCGTAGCATTTTCTGATAAGAAGAAATGAAACAGCGGAATAGACATTACACTTGTTCATCTTGGAATACCTCTTATAACATTGATTTGATTCAATACGATTGCTGCGTGTATTGTTGATGCAGTCATTTCAACATTTAGTTGAAAAATATTTGTGATTGTCTAAAAGGTCAGGATGATTAACAAATCGACATGTGTGTAGACATTTACACAAATACCGGGCAAGATTTTGAAAGAGAAATTCATTTGATGTTAGGTAACTCAAAAAATATTAGGCCTCGAATTGGCATTTAGTAGCGTCCTTAATATATTTTTCTTTTTTTCTTTTTTTTTTGTCATACGCCTGAACAGCTTTTGAATAAAATTGCAATTAATTTATCGTAAATATCATGTAAGAAATTTGATTTCACACTGAAACTATCGCGTGGGTCAATGTGACCTTTTTGATCTTTTGAGCTCGAAAGAAATGATTATGAAGCGTGTAAAGTTTCAATATATTTTCATGACTTTTATTTAGAAGAGAAACTCATTACAAAGAAATAATTTGTTTTTCTTTCTCTACTGGGTCTAGTTTTCGAAATACCCACCATGGCTTATGCTTATTTCGATCATTAGGGGTCACTTTAATCTATAAATTTTGTGGGGTCTCTGCCAATTTATTACCAAGTACCACGTTCTTTAACGAATTGCAAATAAATTGAATATAAATTGCAATATAAATTTTATCGTTAATTGTCGACATATTAGTAAACCGATCGAAACTATTTTTGCTTAGCATACTTTCGAAAATATCTTTAAAAGATCAAAAGTTATAGACGAAAATTGAAAACATTATCGCGGTTTTTTCGAAGTTGTCTCAGTTTCTCATCCATCGTGAGCGTCTATTTGGGCGGATCATAACGATGCGTTAATCTTCGATTCTTAATCCATCAAAGGCCATTGTTGCCAAATCCCATTTTTTTGTAATAATTTTGGCGACTATAGCGATTTCACAAATGTTATAAGTCAAAATGAACAATAACGGCAGAGATAGACATAATATATATATATATATATATGTATGCAATATAGATATATATGCAACATATGGCGGTTGTGCCAATGTTATCTCAAACCCATTGTGTTCTTTATCAGAGAAAAAGAAATATAACATTTTTTTGATTTTTAGGATTCCAGTTGATAAAGTTTTGGAAGGTTAAGTTAAAAAGATGGTACGAACAGGTTAAATTTGGAAGCTAAGTTTTAAAAACCACTGTAGCCACACGTTCGTAAATAAACAAAACACAGTAAACAAAAAGTTCGACAATTTTAAAACAATTTGAAGAAGAACTTAATATGTAAGGTATGTAAGGACAGAGCGAGCTACGAATAAAAACAAATCTTAAAACGACTACATTGGAAATCTTACGGCCATTAGTAGTTAACTAAGTTGTCTGGAAGCCAGACAATCTTCGTCCTTCACCACGAAAAAAATTAATTTGTCATTGTGATTAAACGCCCTCTTCTTTAAAGATCGAATGCCAAGGAAAAATAAAGAAGAGCTGGATAAACGTTAGGGGAAAATTGCCTCGTCGTATAAAATGATTAAATGTTGGAAGGGCTGGATTTCAAGTATTAGTCGTTCTCGTTCATGTCGATCAATTACAACAACAAAACTATTTAAAGGACCCGTACTTACCCCTAAGGATACTTTTATCGATGCAAGTACTCACATCATTGCAAGTACTTATATCGATGCAAGTGCTTATATCGATAATTTACACAGCGTTAGAAAGGTTATTAATAGAGGATTCACCCTGCCCTAGTTTCATTTTTTCACAGGACATGTTTCTATCAAAATTTGCTTATATGTTAGCCTATATTATGTGAAGTATGGCATTTTTCAAAGTCTCATAGAAAAATTCTCCGAGCAAAACTTAATATAACCTGCACATCCTTGGAAAGGCTATTAATAGAGGATTCGCCCTGACTTAGTTTCATTTTTTCATAGGGCATGGTTTGCCCACAATAGCCAAGCAAACTCTCGCTTTATCAACATCATTTATGACATAGTGTAAAAATACAGACTTTTCAAATATTAAGTAATTTACATAAATACACGTTTTGTTTATTATATTTTGTAAAAAAATTTTCCAAAAGTTTTATTTTAACTGAACTTTAACTTCAAACCCTCTGAGACTTCGTTTTGTAAAATTCTGTTAAGGGTTTAATAGAGCTCTGTAAAAAAATTTTGGTTTGTGCCTTTGCTAGTTATAATTAAATATAAATTCATACCCTTTCCCGATGTAATGTGTTCCCGCAAATGTCGTATTCTCCAGATTAGCTTAACAGCAGCGATTATCTATCTAGAAATCTCAAAAGATCGCTGCATAGTGAATGTCTTGCGTTTAGTGAAGAACTGAAGAATTGGAAAATCATAGCCATTTTGAACTGCTTGACGAACCGTATTAGTTGAAAATTATAATACGTTAGCAAAAAACATTGGACGAAATGTATCGAGTCAAAACAAAATCATGTTAATAAATAATTATATTATTAAAATAGCTAGACATACGAAAAGACTGCTTGCAAATAGTCATGTCGCTAAATGAAAAACAACAGTCATAACGCTAAACATTTCAACATAATTAATAATAAGCTCAAAAGAGAAAAAGAAAAAAAATCGATACGTAGTGATAAATATTGCATATGGCAAAGGCGTCGAAAAGCGGATGTACACAGACAGATATATAGCTCCTTTGTTCACAGATCGTATACACTAAATTTGTTTTTCTACACGTCAGAGCATTTCATATTTCCTTTGATTTTTTTCACACGACGTGACAAAAACTATAATTATAACACCTTGGCAATAATTCAAAAAATACATTTTTTTTTTGTTGTTGTTAATTTTGACATCAATATTCTATTCACTGAAGACGCTATACTAGATTTATGATTGCATTTGCAAAGGCGTCTCCAATTGTCTCCTGCACCCGCTGTATATATACGTGGGTCCTTTAATAAGGTGATATCTTAAGTATGTTGTTGAAGACCATTCTTTTAAATACTTAAAGTCACAAAACTGAAAGAGAAACTTCAAATTTTGAACTGATATCGATTTCGAAAGTTAAAGGAGAAAACCAGGCGCAATAAAGCAAAAAATACGAATATTTGCACTTATCGTACTAGGGAAAATAGGAAAAAGTGAAAATTCCGGTTTGAGATCATTTTTCTGAATATGCATACATAGAATAAGAGAGGTAAAAACATGATAGTGTGCCACATCAGCCTACAGGGGTTTCAATGTAAAGGGCAGACGGACATACAAGCTCAAAATCATTTCGGAGAGTGGTTAATGGAGAGTGATCGAAAAATCAACACGATCAGAATCATTGTCAAAAAAAGTTGAATACATATACACATGGACAGACAAACGATGATAAAAGGTGCGTCTGTACATCTACATCCTTAAGTGCTTTGAATACATGTATCCTTGGACCACAAATGGTGTAGAGTATAAAGTATGGAAGAATTGGTTGTGTTATATATATATATATATATATATTATATATATATATAATATCATCTACAGCAACTTCAGAGATTGTCTGAAATCTATGATTTTTATAAAATATATCTATCTAAAGACTGGTGCAAGAGTTTTTTCAACACTTCTCAAGATACTGCGGCGATTGTTTTAACTGGAGGTGTCCGCCATTCGTTTTAAGACATAGATAACTTAGTTGCTCGTTGCCTTTTAATACCGTTGTATGCGAAAAAAAAAAATGCAAACACACAGGAAGAAGCTTAAAAAAATTTTTTTTGGTCAAAACAAAATGTCGCCAGCATACGTAGTATTGCGCAGGAAAATGAGCTGAAAATCACGCAGACTGAAAAGTTCAAAGCAAAGCAAACTGAACAAAAATAAAAGCAAAAAAAAAAAACACTAAAAGAGACGCCAAATATCTAAAATGATTTGCTAGTTTTAATGAATAGAAAAAAAAAGGAAAAATACGTTAGCTGTACATATCACCCTTAAGGCGAATCTTAGATATCTATAATCAAAGGTCGAGGTAAGAGGAAATTCACTCACTTCTTTTTCAGTTGGTATGGGTGATGTCTGATATCCTAAACACCTTTATTTTCGAACTTCTTTTCAGCTATCGCTCCTTCATCTATAGAAATGATTGAAGAGGACAGCATGTGCTACATGCTACAGCCTTTTTTCAATTCAGATATAATGAAATCGCTTGATAGAAGCTTAAACTCTCATGCTATTTATTTTTATTTATTTATAGAGAGAGAAAAATTACTTTTCATTGATCAACACAAAATGCCATAAATAGTGTTATGCGATGTGTTCAACTTGATGAAAATATGGTTTAGTCCAGATAAAGGGCGTATATATATATAGACACAATTTATGTGATCCTTTGATGTTAACATAATTATTTTACTTCGAATTAAAATAAATTGAAAACAAAAGTGTAAAAATGTACAAAATAATCTCCTATTGCTTCGCATGATTTACCAGAACAACTATGTTCTGTGAACAGTATTTCTGGAATTTATATCTGCAGATAAAAACAGGAACATTATAACCGCGCGAGGCCGATCATTAGATACCCACACCACTTCGCCCAGTACAGTTATTCACTATATCAAATATACTAAAAATTACACATTATTTTCGTATAAATGCATACTTTTCGTGAAGGCTCGTCTATTTGGAGGATGTCCAAAACGTGCCCAAATGACGTGATCCAGATTGGGCAAATTTCATTTACTTCCTAATAATTTTATTGTTTGCCAGCTTCAATCAGAGAAAACTAGAAATTATACTCTCTCCCTCCATATTAGGGCTTGCTTTTCATGATAACCCCTATGTATGTTCCGATCTAACATGTAGACCTATGTGATCCAAATTTCCTATTGTAATTTTTTTTTTTTTTGGCTATTTTGCTACGGACCAATTTTCATAATAAAATAGTAAGAACGAAACCTTTTTCTAAAAGGGCTTACTATTCATGAGAAATCTTATGTTGAGTGTGGTCCGAGTAATACACCTATGTGGGTCAAATTTTGATTTACTTAATTTGTATGTCAAATTGCTCTCGTGAACAAACTTTCACCATAAGACACTGATAATTAGACCTTTGTGGCCTACAAGGGTTTAGATTTCCTGAGAATTCGTATATGCGGTGGTAATCATATGTGATCCAAATACGGTAAACTTGATTTCTTTATCAATTTGCTGTAATGAACTAATTTTCACAGTGAAATATTGAAAATTATACCTTTTTACCATATAAAGATTCAGTTTTCCTAGGAATGTTTATATAAGAAGGGGTTGAAAAAATTGCCCCAGCCAAACCATTTCTACCAATTTAAAATGTCGAAATACTATTCAGCTGGCTTTGTGGAAAATTTTTGAAATTTGGCATTTTTTTTAAAATTTTATGGGGAGTGGTCGAGAAAGTGGACCGATCTAAAACACTTTTATTAGCGTTCCTCCTTGAGTGCAAGCACGCCAGAGTACCGAATTTCATCAAAATACACACGCACACACAAATATACACGAACAGACATCATACGGACAAACGGACAGGCAATCTTAGTGATTCTGAACCAATCGCTACAATAAAAATGGATCCATCCAAACATTTGTGGGTATTACATACGTCCGCACAAACTTAATGTACCCCGTATCACAAATGGTGTAGAGCATAAAAAATGTGGAGTCGACGAAAATTTGTACAAAAATATTCGCATAGAAGCAGATACACATAGATATGAAATTGACAGAGGAAAAAAAAATTTTTTTTATGGTAATCTTTTATGTATGTACATGTAAACATAGAATGCGTGCATATTAGAGAAATTTTTGCCAAAAATAAAATCAACGACGTCGCAAAGGCGCCCAGCTACCACTAATCCCGCAAAATCTCTCATATAATATATTATTTATCTTATGTTGATGTGAATGTTCATGTACGCAAAACAAAAAAAAAAAAAAAACAAAAACACGCACACACATACATAAATATCTAATATTAAAGCACTATAAGCAAGGAAATAGTTTTCGCATATATACCTAGACTAATATTTTCCACATTAGTTTAGCGAACTTATGTCAAACTTCTGCAGTCCTTCTATAAGAAAGCGTTCCAAAAATAAATTTCATTTGAAACAAAGACAAAAAACCACGCCGTAATAAACGCAAATTAGAAATATTCTCATAAATTTTTCTCTTTCCTTTATTTACAGGTACGTGTGAAAAAAAAAAAAAATTGTAAAGGCAGACAAATCTCTTACCTTGCTAACGCATAAAGTTCTTCACACCGACATTAAGGTAAAAAATAATGAAATATTATTTATTTATTGTCTGTCCGTCCTAGTATTGCAGTATATGAAATATAGCGATTTACTACATTCTTAATTATATTTCTCAGGTGAAGTTTGGAGAAGAGATGAAATCTTCTTAGTTAGCCATTCCCAGTGCATCTCGAAACTGTTAAAGCATAGACTTTAATAAATAATAAAAATATTAGTAACAACATAACATAATGAATGAAACAATTTCTGACATTGAGTAAGTATGTGTTTCCCTGGTTAGGCACACACACATACAGTAAACAAAAAACGATAATATTTTAATAAGATTTTCATCGTAACCTCATGTATCTACCTACCGCAGGAATGTATAGCTTTATCAAATACATTTTACCTCAAAAGCATTCGCAAGCACAGGGAAAATGAAATAAAACCTCAAAAAAAGTTATTTGCTTTCGATGCTGGCCTTGGAGTGGATCTTTTGATATCCATTCCCCCTAAACTAATACATAGAGCTTCTAAAGTATATTGTTAATTGGTTCCACGTCAATCCGATCGATTGTACCATTATTTTTTTTTTTTTTTGTACCCATCACCGAGAGGTAGTCGGGACATGTTGAATTTGTCAATATGTTTGCAAGAAGAAAGCTCGCCAGAAGCTATAAAGTATATATTTTCATGAATAAAACTCTGTATCGATTTAGGTGTGTCCGTCTGTCTGTCTGTGGTCAATATTTCCCTGTTTGCAAAAGCCAAGAATTCAAATTTAGTAAACACGGAGGCTCGTCGGTCACGGGCAATGACCGAAGGACACGCCTAACATTAATCGAGAATCGTATTGGTTTTATACACAAAAAAAAAAAAAAATGGTTTCTTTGCTTATTACTTACAAACAACAACTTGATCTTGTTGATCTTGTTCAACGATAAAAATTCTCACATATATGTTCTATGAATGAACTTGCACTTGTCTTTACAAATCGCGGTCTAATAATTCAGTTTTTATTTCATTTTAAGATAAACGCGATAGAAACGCGGTAAAAGATTCGTCTACGGTCGAATATAATTTTCCTACTCGCATTAATTGCAAGTTTCCACTGAGTATAGTACTCCATTTTCAAATAGAATCCTTGGCTTCGTACTAAACCTATACATGTCAAGTTTTTACATTCTAGCTTAACCGTCGATCGTAAGACAGGCGATAGAAACACACAGACGGGCTTAGGTGGGTGCTAAGTGGACTTGACAGCATTTACTTCTTCATGTTGCAAAATTCAGCATGCTTCAGAATCAGAATGCTTCAGTAGTAGTTGGTATGACTTCGTTATAAATATAAATTTTTCATATCTGCGACAATGCGTAATGCAGAGGATGCGTGCAAAATTTGTTGAATTAACCCCTAGATTTTCGTATGTCAAATATTTTAAGATGTGTTTGCTGTCGCTAAAAGTAATTTAATATTCTAATGCGGTGCTCAGGAAATCAAATCTCATCAATCATTTCATTCACTCATTCCGTTTATATTGATTGATTAATCTTGCTTGCTTCCTTCCTTTATCAAGTTTGATATTTTTTAAACAATCTAGTATTTGGCTTAAATAATAAGCATCCAACATTCATTCCGCTTCAAACTGATTGTTGCTTTATTTCGCTTGCCTGATAAAGCATCAGCTTTTGCTGCGTGTCGTTGGAAATATTCTTATTTATAGTCAAGAAAATTAAATGACAGCTTTACGCTTGTCTGCTTCTTAATTTGAATAAATTATTAAATAAGTAAAATTATATAGAAATTAAATTAACATAAATTAGAATGAATCAAATGAAATTCTCAAAGAAATAAATTCACTTATGCTGTAGAAAACTTTCATTGCAAAATTGTTATAACCAGCGTTTGAGCGTTTTTTTCGATCCCCTCCTTTTAACGAATGACGACAAAAGAAAAGAATGGTTAGAATTAATTAATTACTGAGTACGACGTACATTTTTTATACTTTAGATGGTTTATCCGATAACAAAAGAGAAGCAGATGTGAGATTAGATCGTTAGCTTAAGCAAGTACGGTGGGAGGGTTGCTTAACTCTGGCTACCTTAATGCGTAGATTTGTATTACCACGTCTTTGCACCCTGCCCTGTACATAAAATAGGGAAGAAATAGTATACTAACCATCGCATAAGGAAATTTACAAGATGGTCGGTCTTATGGTCACTGGAAGAAAACATTTTTGAAAACTTTACCCCTCTGCAGATTAAAGTTGACATTATATTTTACTAAAAGAAATTTCAAAACTTAGATAACAACCTACATGAGGTAACAAGTTAAGGCTGACAAATCTTTTAACAAATCTAGTTATTTTCTCTGTTCACATTTGTTTTAACTGTGACTTCTCTATGTGAGCTTGAACATGCTTTTAAGGTATATCTACCAGCATGAATCAGTTTGGTAAGAATTGTATTCTGTTCTAAAAAAAAAAGAAAAAAAAAAAAAAAGGAAAATGTCAAAGGAACAGAACGTTCTTGCTTAATTTCAAAGACGGTGCTGTTAAAGCGGGCTTTATAACGAACAATGGACGCACTGTAAATCCAAAGGGCAAAAAAAAATAAATAAATATACAATAATAATAAGAAATCGTAATGAGCAGCCGGGTTGGTAAGAATCGTGATTACCAAATCCGTAGTCGCCGTTTGAAATCTTCGTGCGGTAGAATTTGCTCTGGCTGTATCTACAGTAAGTGCTTAGTAAAGCCATAATAGTTACCCACACACACACACACACACCCATTGGGCACGGCCACACTATGCTGCAAGCATCTCACTATCTCTTTATTTTTCGTTACTTCTCTCAGACGGTCATCGTATTTAAAAAAAAAATCACGACACATGCCAAACGAGCTATTAGTTTCAACGTTCAAGCTTAATACTAATGGCGGCGTACCCGTGTGAAGGAGTTAGCTGGTCACAGTGCCAAGGAAACCGCTAATTCGATTGCGATTGAGCAGAAAATGTAAGTAGTCATCTTCCAGCATAGGGCCGTTGGAATCAAAATGTGGCAAAATTCGCCTTGAAAACGTTGACAGCACTGAAACGAATTATTTTATCTTCCGTGTACATAGGTCTAATGCAGGTTAAAATCATAAAATAATAGCACATATATACAAAAAGATTAAAACCATCGCATGGATAGGGAGTCTCAAAATTGACGCAAGATTTGCCGCCATTTGTGCAGTAAAGTGTTGGCAATCCAAAAAAATTGTTTGACAGCTGACAGTTTAGGTTTAGGAAAAATGAAGTATTACACGAGAGAGCAATGCCTTTTCAGTGTTGAGCAATATTTCAAAAATGGTGACAGTTTGATCATACTCGTTCGAAAATGAGGCTGATCAAGCAATGGCCGTTAGTGGTGGTCGATGTCGCGCTATGATAATGCTGTTCTTTCTGGATGATATTTATGTGAACGACTTGTGATTTCAACAAGACGGTAGCACATGCCATACATCCCACGAACAATTCAATTGCTGCATGAGACATTCCATAGTCGGTTACTCTCACGTCTCCGTGATCAGAATTTCGATGAAAAAACCAGCAAAGTCGTGGAGAACGTTTGCCTATATGCTATTCTACATATAATCCTCTCCTGCATGCATTTCGATTCAATAAAAAACTCCATGATAGTTCCATTATATATCCTTTGATATGGAATGTTTCCCATATGTTTTTTTACCTAGACACACATCTAATATGTGGGAAGCATAAAAGTTTACCGTTTAACGTTTGACGTGGTCCATTTCTCATATATTTCGCTTGTACGCCAAACCAACGCAAAATACGCTCATTGTGAATGGATTTCGTGAATTCAGCAAAAGAGGAACTTTCAGCAAATGCTTTTGGTAGGTGCAAGTATTATCTGCAGCATATTGGCTGTGAAGAATTATTACTCGTAGTAGATATGTAGTAGGATTTCCGTCTATTAAAAAGTGGGCCTTGAAATTATAATTTCTTTTTAGTTCTTAAAAAAAATCAATCTGCAGAGTTCACCACCTCCGCCTCAAGGCTCATGACGATAAAATATTTGAAACTATTCTGCTAATCTGATTTACTTAACTCACACATCTGATGCCTACAATGTGTACACTTCTAACGTTCCATGGTGCCACTAACGGCAAACAAATTAAATCAATTATTTTATGTTATCGTCAAATTAATTTTGACATAATAACTTAATTAACTCATAATATTCATTAACATTTTAAAACCACATAAAGCGTTAATTTTAATTATATTTTCTACGTTAGCGAAAATGCATTAAGCATTATAGCAAGCAAATTACCAACGTACACAAGCAACGCTATTAACAAATTAACAGCATCACTGAAATATGCAGTGTATTAAAACAGAAAGGAATATAGAGTGCACTGTGGCATAATAGAGAATTTTATTCATTCTTTAACGCGGTTCTCAGGTGGATTTGGCGCATATGTATATAAGCACTGTGCTGAACTTATAAATTATTTATCCTTAATGTTAAATGAAATGCATTTTATTCATTTGTTTTCTCTTGTATGTATGATGACATTCGCCCAAAAACCAATTACTGCAGTAAATTGTTATAATCCTTAATGAAAAATGTTCAGAGTTAGCTTGTCAATATTATCAATTGCTGTATACATTATTTAAGAAATTTATTTAAAGCAAGCAAAAAGATCATAGTGGGTCAGGGCCCACCTTTAACCCGTTGACGTAAATTACGTCTATAGACGTCCATTGCGTGTGCTCGTAAATGCACATGCATGCAGTTCTATATTGTTCGTATTATAGAAAGAAGAGGAAGAAAAAAAGAAGTCCCTCATTGATAATTTTAAAATGAGCGTCAACGTGTTAAACAATCTTAACTTGTCTTATCATTACAATTATTCACATAACTACTTTTTAAAATAAGGCTTTATACGGGAAGTGATCGAAAAATTGGTCCGATCCGAATCATTTTCAACAGCGTGCGTCGTTGGGCCAAAACAAGTTGTTGCACAAAATTTCATCAAAATATCTGAAAAAGTGCTATAGGTTGAAAACAAGAATAGGAGACGGACAGAGGGACAGACACGCTTAGATTGTTTCAGAAAATGATTCGGTGTGTGCATCTCCAGTAGATCTACACGCTGTAAGCATTTGCACAAACTTAATGTACATTCTTGTTACTACATGCAGTTTTTCAAAATTTTTATATATTTGAGAATCTTTGTAGAAGAAACATTTTGTTTTCGATAATTATTCGTTTTCATTACCAACAAGAGATCTTGTAGCAAATTAATCTCATTTAAAAATTTTATTAAATTCTTAGATATCTTTTTTCTAGTTAAAGAATTTCACTTAAATTGACGTCATTGGCGTCATTTTTCTTAAAAGCTAACCATGCAGTTAATTTCTTAAAAGCATTTCCTGTTGAAATAAAATGCAAAAAAAAATTCCTTCTTTTTTTTCATATAATGCCCTACGTACCACATCTTTCGATGAGTTCGTTTACCCTTCTGCATATTCACATAAACGCATATGCAGGTATACTTAAAAAACACCCACTTGCACTACAATACACTTATTTCTTATTACTTTATACGGTTGTTGAAATTGCATGGAAAGCCCTTTTGATTTTCTGCTTGTCTGGGTATATAAAAAAAAAAAAAAAAGTGTGCGTGAAGTGTTTCTTTCTTTTTTGTTTTTTTTTTTTTTTCTAAATAATATTGAGGAGGTTTTTAACCTACTTTGTTGTTTCTCTTCCAATCGAATATGCAGAGGGCGAAGAAATGATTTAGATATTTATATAAAAGAATTTTAAATTCCAAGTAAAAGCGAATAAAAAAGTTATATTCACCTTATGCGACCACCGATTGATTAAATCAATAGATTGGGAAAATGGAAGTATCTCGTATGAGTATGAGTGTTGTCAATTAAGTCAATTAGAAAAGTATTTGCACTGATCTTCTTGACAAATCTATTAAATATTTTTACCAAGCCTTTAGACCAAGCTCCGTAGCCTTAGACTAAGATCCGTTTTTTCAATCAAACTTGAACTTTTTTTCCTAGACGTAATATCAGATAATATCTGCTCTGAATTGCACGTTGACCTGAGTCACAAAGTGACAGTGCGTGCTTGGCAAGCGTGAACAGCAGCTGAAAGACAAATCGAAAGAAACCGAAGATAGTTTCGTGGATATTTAAGGCATCTATAGAAAGGCTGCAGTTCCATCTAAGCAAACTGAAAAGTATAAAAATATTTAAACATTATGACTAATAACTTTTAAGTAAACTCGACATAAAAAAAGATTCAAGTGAGTACAATAACAGTTTATTTGCTATAATGATGTTCCACTTATTTACTTAATTTTTCCAATGAAAGTGTTAATCGGAAGTATGCATATTACTCATCGATGATTAATCATATATTGTACTTTATTTTATTATGGGTACTAATAAGTTCTTTTCGTTTTTTTTGTTAAAATTTAAATTTATTTAAAAAATATTTCTTAGAAAGCTGAATGAACGAATTATGCATCGTTACCATTTATGGTCTCTTACTTTTTCATATCAACTTCATTGTATCGAGATGGAATAGTCGTCCATCCATTTCTCCACATCTTCATCTTTGCAGAGCTGCTGGGCTGCTACATATGACTTCATCGATCTGAATCAATCCTGAATAGAAAGATGAAAATATGAAGAATCATAAGCGACCGGGAGATGTTCCCAGCGTAAGCTAAAAATCACTTCTAAGTTTGGTTTTGCTAGAGACGGAATTCAAGACAAAAATTTCTTGGACAAAATATCTCAAACTACTTTGCAATTGCTTTTTAGGTTTTCACTCCGAGCTAAATTAGTCATATCCACAACTTCCCATACCATCTATCTTCTATTTCATCTATTAATTGGCATTAACAACCAGAGTCCAAAGTACTTCCTTAAATATTTTTAGCTGAGATCCATCTCTTTAGAATTTAATATACGAGGAACGAGAGCCTTGTTGAGAGCCAGTATTGAAAGTTATATTGTACAAGTGCCAATGTCTAAGTTACCCAAAGTTTCGGGAAAATTGAACGCCTTAGGTAGGTTTTATGATATTGTCAATTGCAATGAGGAGAATTTATTGGTACACCTAATAATTTTTTAATTTCTTATATTCTTTGCTATCTGTTGTGCGCTAATTAGAAATTTTTTTTCTTGCATAACAATCATAATCCGTTATCCACTCTTTAGTATCCACTGTAGCTGTATCTATAGCTTTTCATTTGTTATATTGATCAATACACCACATCTCACACTAGTGTACAGTATTGACAATCGCCGAGAGATGAGAGAGTACAAATCATCGTTATATGTTCAATATGGTCTATTGTACCTTTTTATTGGTTTTTTGTGCGCCTTTGGAGACTTGTTTTTATATAATTTTTCTGTTTTTTTATTACTTAATTTTCTATTTTACTGCTTTTCAAATTTTTTGACAACTGCAGCGAACATCCAATTTTACGGTAATCAAATTGACAGCTTTTTTTTTGTTTTTTTTTTTTTCATGTTACTATCATTGATTATATGATTTTGAGACAATACATCATTAATATTTTTGCTGCTTGGCAAAGAGCTGATATGACATAGTTGCACATTGTCTACATATGTATAACAAAGATGTCAAAATGACGTATTCAGGTTAATGTACATTGTTTTTTAATTGGCTTTACGAGGGAAATAAATTTTATTACTTAAAAAAAACTTTTTTTAAATTAAAATAGAGTTTATTTAAAAATTTGTATATAAGAAATTTGCTTCGCTAAGTCCGTAAGAGGGAAATTTAGTGCTTATAAATCTCTTTCTGAAATTCTTCTCTTTTCAAATTTGCTTCTTATGAAAGCTTGATGGTCTCTCCAGATGGGTTCTGAGTCGACGTAACTTGCCTTAGTTCAAAAGTTTTCGACACATATTACTGAAATTCGGTGTACTGATCTGTTTTATCTCCAGGATGAATGTCCTTGAAAACGCATTTGAATGTTTTTTTTCATTTCTACACCACTTGCCTTACAAGGGTGCATAAAATTTGTATGAGTGTATGCAAAATTAAGAAGAACTTAAGATAAAACCACTTTTTATTGTACCGATCTATTCAAAATCACTGTTGGAATCGATCTAAACTATCTGTCCATCCGTCTGTCCGTTCGTCCTCGTTTTCTTATGTTTAACCTACAATCTGCAATTTATCAGACAATTCGATGAAATTTGAAAGGCTGGCAGATAGGACCACTTTTTCACCCACATCTCAAGTAACAGCTTATTTTGAAAAGTTATATGAATAATTGTAGGACGACCAAGGGTGTTTCATGGTAGACCATGGCTTACTGTAGTCTTTTTACTCGTTAATATGTCTAGTCGATAAGCGATGAAAAATATTATTATTATTACGATTTTGATAGACTCATGATTAAAAATTTTTGGAACTAGCAACATAGGCACTATCGTCTCTATTTTAGAATAGAAAATTATGTATTGAATCCTGCAGTTCTATTAAAGAAAAAGTTTAGGCAGTCATAAAGCTTGTGCTTCATTGCAAGAATTCGTCTACAATTGCAGATTGAAGAGGAAAATTTCTGAGAGATACATAGGTGTGTTGGAATGGTATGGCCAAGTCGAATTACCGCTCGTATTTTGATCTTGATTGTGTCAATACTAGTTGAATATAATGGAGGAGCTGGGTGAGTGTTAACAGAAAAGTAGTGCTGATGATAGTGTTGTGGGTTCGCTTCCATATTTCCCTCCTTAGCTTTCTTGCTATTGTGCCTTTAGCGATTTCGCTCTTCCATGGTATCGTCCGTAATTAGAGGTGCAGAAGATATACTAAAAGAAAGTGCAAGATTTGGATAGAATCGAATCGTCTTTTGAGGCTGTTGCCATGTTGCCATATTCTTTCAAAATTTAAGATTTTATATCGAATTTTTAATAGTTTCTACGTTTTGACTTTCAAATTGTGCTGTGGGTAAACTCGAAGTACATGAAGGATTCTTATGAAAAATAAACTTTTATCAAGCAATAAGAAATAAATTTCCAACGAAATAAACTGATAAGTAAAAAATTGCATCAAAGCAAGTTGTGTGCAGCGTATCCAATAGTCGGTGTATGTCAGCCTTATGACTTTTAATAGCTCCCATAAAAATTTATTAGTTTCAAAGCCAATTTTTCATATGACAATTGGTCTGCTGACTATACACAACATAATGTTCAAAATAATAAATGAGAGGAACAGTGCTTTCCGGGTATACAATTTCGATTTACGCATAGAAACTTCTCTTTCAACTGTCTAACAATTTCCATCAGATAATTTAAGTTTTGGTTTTAAAACAAGCCCGATTTCATTGTTGTTTTTTTAGCAACATTTTTCTAGCAGAAGTTCGTTACAGCTTGCATTTTGATAACAATATGTAAAGAGACAGCATTGTGGTCTTGTTGCAAACAAAAAAAAAAAAACTTTCTATCCGTACACGAAATGTTCTTTCCTACAGTAACTTCAAACAATTCATATAAATCTATCTGTCTTTTAACTACGGTATCATATGTCTAAAGGCAACAATATTTAAATGGACATCATTTACATTTACTCATCTAATGTAACATTTGTGCTCGTTAAAGAATTTATATACCTACTGCTAGGAATCAGTTAGTTGCGCTAAATGTTTGTAACATATAGAATTATACATCAAATATCCAAACGAAAGTGTTATATATAGACTTGAACAACATGAATAGAGGGACATTGATATACGCATGTATTACTGATTAAAGTTCAAAAAGTAGGAAGATACAAAAAATGAAACATTTGTTATCTTCTTTTTTCTCTTAAATTATGGTATAATTCGAAAAATTTATAATTTTTACTAAGAAGATATATATATTTCTTCAATAAAATTTACATATTAAATACGAAAATTAACAAAAGTAAACTAACGGCTCGTTTACAATTAGGAAAAAATATAAATAAAGAGCTATGTCATCAGTGAACTGCAAAGTGCTTTCATATTTTCGTATTTACACGTTATAATGTATCATATGAACGGAGCGCCGCTCTATCTCTATCAGGTTTCAAGCACACAAACTACTTATGCATACAAAAAAATATTCTGTGCAACCTAAATATATTTTCTTTCTTAACTAATTTTCATTTTCTTCAAGAAAAGAGCAGAGGGAATTATAAAGAACAGTAAAGTATAGTACTTTTGAATGGTTAGAAATAACATGCTCTTCCTTTTTTTTTTACAAAAAGTCCCTCTCATGCAGTCAAAATTCATGTGCATTTACTCTCTCTTTCTCTCTCACTCTCTCTCTTATATTACTTATCTAAAAAATTACATAAAATTTAAAATATTTAATTAATGGCCTGCTATTACATAATATATATAATCGTTTCACCTACATAAACAACACCCATTTTAAGCCTATGAGGTTTTTGAGGTTTTTTCTTATGTGGTTTCTATACAACACTTTTTGTATGCATTGACATACATATGCGTAGCTGAACACGCATACATGCATAAAAGTATATGTGGTAAATCACACAAAATACTCATCATTAACATAATTGCTTGTATTATTTTTCCTTATGCACATGTAATGGTGAGTAAAATTTGGTTATGGTCTTGTAGGCGTGGTTGATTTTTGCGGTTTGTCTTTTCATTGTCCATTAGTGAATTATAATTTATTACGAAAAACACGTAATAAATGAATCTGCTTGTTTGATTATCATATTCTACAATAAGAGACAAGGGCGTATGAGTAACGTTTATTCTTTATAAGGAAATTCATACGCCTTTGACTGAAATGCATGATAAAAAGTAGCGATTGCGCTCATGCGATTGTACAAACTTGCGTGCTTGCACATTTCACTCTGTTCGATAGAGATACATATAACGATTTGAAATTAAACGTAGAAAATCAATACTAATTCAATTAAAGAGTATTTTTTGATTGTTTGTCGTGGGAATTTACAGTTGTTAGCTGAGAAAAATTTAATGGCAGGTAAATAGAAAACAAGAAAAACCTTTCACAAATTGTTGTCCTTAGATCAGGTTTATGAAAAAGCGGAATGTATTTTCGTATAACCAAGGAAACAAACGAACAACTGACACACAAACGATTCTAAAAAGAACAAGAAACACGAGAAATGTTCTTAAGGTAGGACCTTTCAATTTTATTTTTAGGAAAAAACTTATAAATTGATTTATGACAATTCTTTCAACTCATTTTACGGCCTCAACTATACTACTCTGTGGGAATTCTGGTTTCAATTTAATCAAGTTGATCTCAGTTTTAGGGGAATATTACAATTTAAGATTATCAGGTATCCAAAAGCAATCATTAACGTTAATCTCCTTTGAAATCCACCACGGATATTTTTTGTAATTTTGTGGCTCATTCTATGATACTTTTCTATATATGGGCTTTTCACAATAAGGTGTTGTATGGGCAGTAGTCGAAGAAGTAGTTCGATCGGGATGACTTTTGAACAGCGTTCATCCTTGGACCGAAACACGTCGATCTACCAAATTTCATCTGAAAAATTGGCGTCTTTAGGCTGAATGCAAGAAAAATGAATGCAAAACTGGCAGAGAGAGACACAAGCTTGGCGGAGGATAGGTGCAGAAAGTTATTCTAAATCAATCGGTATAATAGGTTTACTTCATGTACTTCAAGGTGTACCACAATTGGTTTAGGGTGTAAAAGTAATGGAAAAACAAATTCAAAACAAAATCAATTATAAATAAGTAAGGAAAAAAAGCCACTGCCCTTGCATGGCTTTACTCCTCCTACCCCGAGGCAAACATTCGAACGCTTGATAGCTGGTAATAATAAAGTTATTGCTTTTTATTTACGAATCATACGGAGCTTTGTAGAGTAAAAGCTAATTTAGATATGGCGTAAGCAAGACGCGCTTGTTAAGAAGCAATGATTTGATAGCATTTAAAGAATCCCATATTAAAAAGAATTAACAGAAATTTTTTCAAAGGACGTTGAAAACTTCACAATTATATCTATACATTCTGTTTAGGTCTTAAGAAAATACAACTTCTAGAAGAGCAGTTTGGTCTATTTCACCTAACAAAGCGAGCGAGTCATTATAATCTTTATTAACTTAGCTAGACCCTCGAGCCAATCCCAATAAAAAATGCTTATGAAGTTCTTCAAATGAACCCACATAGTGTCTGCTATGAGTCCATCAGTCTCTTTGGAAAGACACAATTCTTCTTCTCCGTCCTTAAGCCAAATCTCTAAGACCAATCCACAATCTGTTACGCGTCCGTTAGTTATTCGGTCATTCGGCGACTGGCCTTACGGATTTGGTCTAACGGCGAAGAACAAGAATTGCTTATCAAGTTATTTTATTGAATCCAGATAACATCTGTAGTAAGGAGACGAAGTTCATGTATGGCCTTTTTGCAACTTGTCTTGAAGAAATTTTCTCTTTAAGGCAAGTAAATAAATCGAGTAAAGTATTTAAACCGAGATTTGAGTAAAATCAATCAAACATTAAATCTTAGCTTTATCCTGACAATGGCGAGCATCTAAGATTTTTATTTCGTTAGGAAAACTTAAAAGCTACTCTTCCAGGAATCCTAAAAGAAAAGTATATATAATATCGATCATTAAAAATCCTTATGGTCTCAAAAATGAAGAACTTCTTCTTCTATTCTTAGTCCATATTGAAAGAGAGATGCCCCGATCAAACAACACAAAGTCGTGAGCACAGCATTTGCTAAAAATAAGCATCTATGCGCAGGATAAAATTTACGATTTTATGCGTCAATAAGAAAAAGTTATTTAATAATTTATGCTAACATATAAGAATTCAAAAAAATGCTCGGCACGTTCTTCTTGTTATATCAGCAAAGAATTGGTTTTAAACAGCTTTTTCATACCATAGTTGTAAAACTTAATAATTCATATATAGACATAAAAATACTTGGCTCACATATACACGTATATATATATATATGTATATACATATATATTAGTTTCTTTTATCCATGGTTTTGGTCATCATTATCTCAACTTTGGAAATATCATATTCTGTTATATTATATTACCCTATAAATAACGGATATTAAAGAGCATATCTACTACAATAGAAATTAATGCAAATGATTTATGCGATATATTTCCTATTTTTGCAAGCACTTTGATGGCTATCTTAAATTCAGGCTGAATAATATTACAATTTATTATATTGTCCCATATCGCTGTAATAAATTATTTTTCTAACCAGAGCTCGTTTCACTTTTTGCCTTTATTTCGAACGGCCCTTAGTTCAGGTAAAAAAAACTATATTTTGAAGCATAATCTTACCGAGTTCAGCTTTGTTTTTGTAGAATGTCCCTAAATTCGCCTGAGGAGTAATATTGATAGAAAACACAGTGCATTTTCCATTGATTCATAGAGTGCACAGTAAAGGGTTAGTACATGAATTTAAACTCTCAAATATGCTTAACTTCCTTCTTTATGACGGGCGTAAGTAATCGTGGGCTTGTTAACATTAAGCTTAGCTTTTAAACAAAAAAATCCAAAGACCGCCTGATATGACTGTCGCATTCTGATCATCACCACCAGAAAATGGCTGATGCTGTGATTGAGTTGTTCCCCGCGCTCGATGGCATGTGATATCGTTCTATCGAAACCACTTGCCGCCCATATCCCGCATCTTGCAATTTACGCAGAAAAATCGCATTTTCCGAGCAAAACGATCCAACGATACCGTTCGATTCATCGTTCGTGCATGTTCCGAATCTCACTTAGATAAGATACGAAGATAAAAGGGACCCCCTCGATAAACAAAATTTGGTTGCTTTTACAATATCGGTCAACAATGAAAACATTGCCCTGTCTCTTCTTGTAGTCTTTCACTTTGAATAAACCCCAAATTGTCAGCTGTCATCCAGTGGTCTTTTCATTGACGGGCACTTTACCGCACAATTATGACAAAGTTTAAATCTTTAGTGAACTCGACTACTAGGTCGACTTAAACATTTTCTATAAAAGAAATAATGTAAATAAGAATTGATGAAATTGCTTTTATTACTCAGAGTAATCTCACACATCTCTAAACTTTTTTCAACAATTTTACAATTTATTTTACCCCATTAATGTGATGATTTTCTGATTTTCCATTAGAATCTTTTTCGAGATTTCGAAGTGAATTAAAGTCAAAGGCAGACAGACATATTTAGTGAATACAGTGAATATTGCTTCACCTTCCACTTTTATTTTTTCTATTTTGTCGTTGTCAAAAGACTGTAATCTGTGTCCAAATTCATCTTCTGCTATACTTTTACTGGCTTGCAGTAAATACAAATTTTTCACATTCCCACGAACGTATACCCAAGACGAATGCGACTAAAGCCATAATAATAACAAATTGTTTCATGTGAAATGTTTTCAATAAACGATTCAGAAGGTCCTACTCGAAGGACATAATTTCCGAAGTAAGAAAATGTATCATCCTATTAATTGCTTCCTACGCCTAAACCGCATTAACTAGTTAACTCTATCGAACTCTTTAGCAATATACTCGTACACTTGTCAAAAACAGACTATGTATGATATGAGATTAGGTTGCAATGAAATAACTTGACGAAATGAGAAGAATATTTTCTAAAACACATTAGTATAGCAAATATACATTCATAATGATAAAATTTTATGAGAAAATCTGACAAGGACGGATGGACAGATCATGACATGTATACTTACGGTTAAGCGGTTAAATTAATCGGCGGTCTTCCATCCATCCGGAACTTAATTAAAAATTTACTCAGCCATGGCATTTGTCCAGTCAAAGCACTAGTGCGAACACATTTCAATTCAGTTCCGAATTGGAATTTTCTACTCTAAGGAATTATTACCTGTCCATACCTTTCATTGCGGTTCAATTAAAAACTACTTCATTCGATTATCTATCTAAACATATCATCTAACTATACAGAGTTGCCACACTACCGTACTGTACGGAGAAGCATTTTCCCCCGAGAAGTTTCATCGTATGCTCATAAATTCCCTTCTCAGCGAATATTTTTGTGAAAATCGCTGTACATTTTTCAAATTTTTTTCGTCGCGTTCTCCTTTGATATTAGTAGAGAACATCGCCCTTTATAATTCAAACTATTCCATAATATAATAATGACAAGAAATTGTACTTAGTAGCTTCCACTCGCTTATATGCCGGAAGGGAAATGTATTGACAAATCTCTTATGCTAACTTTAAGAATATATATGTCATCTTCCTGCAAATTTCCACGTTTTAAAACACATTTTGCAACTATATTGTAAACATAATCCTACTTACGCGTGCAAACTTGGTTAGATAATATAGAACATTGGATGCCACAGTTTATACGTAATGTTTAAACGTTAACAGCATTTCTATCGTTACATTAAAATTTATTTTGCAAGATTCATATTATAAAACAATGTAGATTTCATGCCACTTCAATCGGCCATATCAGCCAACCTGTTCTCGAAATTATATTTGTTAGCGAACATAAACAAACGCAACAATATGAAATACATTTTGAAATACTTTAGAAACTTCCATAGAAAATGGCGACAAAATGCTTTCATTTTCCGTTTCTACGACCTCCTTTCTAATTTTATCACATATACTTGCAAACATAACGCATATGTATATGTATACTCTTATATATATGTATATATATAGTTGAAGTGTTATCTCACAGACAATAAAATTTCATATAAATAAACATCCTATATATGTATAAATGTTTATATTTATATATGTATGTATAAATGTAGACAGAATGCATTCATATACATTCACATTCACTATACACTAATTTATATGCATTCTATATATAATACAAAACTACCAGAAGGATATAGAAGAAGAATATAGCAAAAGGAAGGATTTAAAGAGTATAGCATAGCAGTGAGCATATATAGTAAATTATAATTTATTTTCACAATGAACACACATGTACATAAACATATACGTATATATATGTTCGTTGCAAACATATAAACGCCTAAACAATCATTTGTGAGTAGGGAGTGCTACTAAAGCAAACGTTTAAACTTGAAGAAGAATGCTTGGTATGTTCATTTCGGTATATAATGTTATTTTTATTTATACACAAATCTTTCATCCGTCGCTTTTTTTATATAATAGTGCGCTATATATATATATATATATATATTTATGTACACACATATATATTATATATATACAAAAGACCATATACATAGCATTCAATTTAAACATAGGAAAATGGTCAGGTATGTATTTTCAGGTTGTGTACCGTACCCATATATATACCGCACGTATATAGAAGGATATTTTTGTTACAGTTGTAATGTGTTTTTTTTTTCGTTTTCGTTTTCTTTTTTTTTTTTTTTTTTTGTTATTCTTACCCGGGCTTATATGTGTATTCAATAATAAAATTCCCTTGAGAAAAAGTCTCTTTGAAAAAAAAGAGAGAGTTTGCGCCCTAATATAAAATAGTTACTCTTCGATGAAATTTCTCTTGTATTTCTCTTACGGTCCCTTACCTTTAGTTCTATTAAAATGTTAAGCTTATACAACTTAAATACGCAATATTCTATATACTTTTCTTTTTTTTGTTTTTATATGTAAAAAGAATTTCTTTACATCCCTGCTGCTTACAGCTCTTTTTGTTTTTTTTTTTTTTTTACTTATTCTCATCTGTCCTCTCTGTTGCGATCTTTTTCTAACTAATTCTTGTTAGGCTTAAGAGGACTTTAAAAAATTACTTTTTTTTTCTTTTTGTTATTCTTGCAGTACCATTAGTTATTGCGCTGCCGCGACTACAATTGTTCTGTTGCAGCAATTTAATTGAGGTCGAAAGTTTAAAATAATATAACAATACACAGCTTGCATGTGTAAAAAGGGTGGCAGGATTTGTATCTACCCTTTCTCTCCTCTGCTGCTACAGTCATTATTGTAATAAAAAGGAAGGCACACACAATTTACTTTACACACACGCACACACAATAAACAAGTTTGAAACGTTCCATCTGAAATAATCTTCTTTTCTTAACTTAAACCTTTTTGCGCGGGTATTGATTGTTATTACTTTTTAAAATTTCATGATAATAAAGAAAAGCAGGCGAAGAGAGCTTTATTATTAATAGCATTGGTATGGAATTTTGCACAACCTCCCTTTAAGGGAAGTATAAGTGAAAATTGCAATTTTTTCTTAATTACGTTTTTTTTTGCTTTTTTTTCTTTTATCTTTGCATGAAATTTAGGAGATGAAGAGAATTTTTCTTCTTCACCTTCTGATGATATACGTATGATAAAAATATTTAGTTACTAAAGAAGAAGAAGAAGCAAGGAAATTGTATTCGGAAGCGACCGAATCTTTTATACGCCATCATCATTATCCCAAAGAAGATTAAAAAAAAAAAACTGAGAGCCAGAATGTAGTCAATCGTTAGAAGGACCCGCTCATGGCCCATTTTCAAGATGAACCTGCATGTAATCAATATTTTTTACCATAATTTAACCAGATATCTCTCCATTTTTGCGATAATGAGTACGTTCGTTACCATAATTAATAGACAAATGGCCAGATGGACTGTTAAAAATTTCTGGAACGATTTAAATTTGATATTAATCAATATCGTCTACTGCGCTACTCTACATCATTATAGTCAATTGCTATCAATCGTTGAAGCGCCTTTCTAGGATGCAAAGGAATGAAATTTTTAATATTCTACAATACTGAGTAGATGTGGCCGACTTTCGCGTGCTTGTACAGGTGCTGTACGCCCCTAAGGACCCCCCTAAACAATATAAATGCAAATTTTTATCGTTGTATCTGTTGTAGATGTTACGGTTTATAAGTAACGAGCGAAAAGCTACTTTTCTTTTTTGTTTTAAAAACAAAGGTGATCGCGGGTTAGTGATCGTGTCCTTTGATCGATTTGGCTTCGATTCAATATCAAGCTGCGTGCAAAAATTTCCAATCTCTTTAGCAAAGTCGAAGTCGATTGGTATATTTTTGCGAACAGGAGAATATTTATAACAGACATTACAAAGACGGAGAGACGGACATGGTTAAATCGATTCACAATTTCTTCTTGTACAAAAATATGTACACTTATGGCATACTCATCCTTCGATGAAAAGCCTGTTACCGTAGATTGTTTTGGGCAAACATATTTGCTTCAAGGTTGCGGTTAGTATTTTAGTATGGTTTGTATGTTCAAAATCCTCTTAGCTACTGCGAAAAAGCGATGTTTATTCTTAACTTTGATCTGTGATCCTGATCAGGATATATCAAAATCTTCACTTGCCATTCCAACTTTTGCATCTATGGCCCTTAGAAAAATAAGACAAACGAACGGAGTTAGATAAGTATTACATTGATCAAATATGCATACATCTTGAGGGATCTGTGAAGCCCATTTTTGGATGTTACCATCAACACAAGAGAATAATACATTTAGTCAATCATTGTCCTTGATGGCGAATGTAAAAAATAACCAATCTTCAGTTATTGCTATTGTTACCTCGCCTTAATTTTCACAATAGCAAAAGATATATCATTTCTCTTTGTGATAATTTATATACGAAACTTTTCAAAGGTATTTTTTTTTTTATGAATTTTTTAGCTCACGTAATTCTTATTCTTTCTATTATCTTCAATAAAAGTGAGAAAAAAAGTTTTTTAAATTTTCTTTTTCATTATGTCGTAAGTGAAAAAAACAATTGATGAACTTTCTTTTTTATTTTACGAAAACGTGACAGATTTGAGAAACGAAAAAAAAAAAAAAAATCAAGCTTCTTGTGCGAATATATCCTTGATATTCTCAAATATAGTGTTCATTCATACCTTACTCTATATCTGTCTCTATGCTACCTAAGGAGCATATAATGCAAACAAATTGAATTGAATTCCGCAGTAAAATTTCATTATGGAAATAGATATATATATGAGATTTGTTCAAAGATTTCGCGCAATTTGAAAGCGATAAATTTTCAAATGTTTTTCTTTTTTAATTTTGTTGTTGTTTTCACGAAGTTCTTTTACTCACATGAACTTTCTATGTATAATTCGGCTGCCAATTTCTTTGTTCTCTCTCACCTTATTAAGTAAAGCCAACCAGTCAGCCAGCCAGCCAGCCAGCCAGCCATTTTGTTTTCTCGCCCTAATGTAAACAAGACATTCTCTTCTTAATTACATAGCGTCATCAAAAAAGTTTTTTTTCTTTTAATTTGTAATGTAAACTAAGCGGTAAAAGATATTTATTTTTCGTTTATTTTAGATATTAGTTCATGGCATTTAAAAATGATTTCATATAAATGGTCACCTTGGGGCTTCTGTAAAAATTTCACATTTCCATATAAGTGTACTCTTATTATACCAATAACGTGAATAATCTTTGCTAAATACGGTCTTTGAGAAGTTCTTGAGACTAATGCTTCAATACTCTAACTTAATCCCAAGGGAAAATACTCAACGGACTCTTCTGGGAACCTCATGTTGACATTTTTGAAGATTGCAAGGTCGGGCGTTAAACTTTTCTCGTAATAAACTGATGGTCCCACAAGACAAGTATGGCATGACGCAACAATTTGTTAAAACCACATATCGTCCAAATCGAAATCGTTTAATTCGAGCCACTAAAAATCAGTAATCATATTTCTATAACGTTCTCCATTGCGGATAACTGCAATGCCATTTTCATGTCCATAAATGACATATACACATATAAGTCATTTAAGAACAGCAGGTGTGTTTTCTGTGGACCAAAAGGACAACAATCCGTATTCGCAAAGTCTTTTAAGCAAATATGAATTTTGTGAATACATTGCTTTTGTAATAAGATTTAACAATTTCTGCACCCTCTGCAAAACAAGCAAGGGTAAGGTGTAAACAATATATTGGAACAGCTTGTTTGATTTACGATTATTTGCGGAACCACAAAAGCAATGACCCTGTACAAGTAGAATTCAAATTCAAGGAAGAAGGAGATTCATGTGTAGCATATACAAAAACTACGACCAAACTAAACAGTTTGCGGATTTGGTATTTTCTATGTACGCACTATTGTAGGTTTGATGGTCCGGCATCTGCCTATGCTGAGGTAAAAGCTTCTAGAGAAGTTCTGCTTAATCAAATACTTAGTGACGGTGCTTCAACTTTCATAACTAAAGCAATGGCAAAGGCAAAACGGTTATTATCACTGTCTATCTGTCCGGAATTGTGTCGACTTCGAGCTGGAGCATAATTAAGAAATTAATAAATATCACCATCACAACATGCCGTGATAAGATTAATATGCTTTGGGTCATATCGATTTATATCGAGTGTATCAATTTCTTCAAAATAGCATATTGATCATAAAAAAACAAACGGACAAACCAACTTAAATCGATTCTGAATCGACTGGTACAAGGAAAAGTGGATTTATCTCAACTTCTCCTGGGTGTTGCATGCATCCGCACAAACTTTGTGCCACAAGTGGTACAAAGGTTATAAAAATCAATATTCTTGCTTTGAGATTTGAAAAATCGTCTTTCCGGAAATCGTCTTGTTCGGAAAAACAAGTTTTCTTGGATTATATAAAATTATGCCACGCCCACAATCATTTTCATATATTATTCAGGACTCATGAAAAATCTTTTAATTTGAAAGATAATTGATTTTCCTTGTAGTGATTCCCTTCCTTCCCTTCCTTAAGTGAATTTTGTGTACCCAAAATCTAAGCTTCTGTAAACTGTATTCCATTATTAATATTCTCGGATGGTAAAATAAAAACTAATTACAATACATATATCTTAATATGGATTTAATAATTGCTTATGTATATGTATAGACTATCGCGTTGAAGCATTTGATACACAACTGGGCATTAATTAAAAATCCCACATAAAATGTATTAAAACAATTGCAATAAATGAATCCTTTGTCTTAAAACCATTCCTTTCTCCCTCTCCCTCTCCCTCTCTCTCTCTCTCTCTCTCTCTTTTTGCTAATGAATCACTGTTTAAAATCCCGAAATCAAAATAATCATTAACATTTACTTACCCAAAGCAATGAACAATGCAGATAATGATAATGATGGTAATAATGATGATGCATTAAAAGCTTCACTCAAAGTTTTATATAAAACAAAGATAAGAAACACGTCAAAGGCAATCATCCAACCATTTGTACGTATATCTCTCTCCTATCCACTCAATTCATAGGTATATAAACATAAATTGTATGATATATACACATGTACAAATATATACATAGAAGCTTGTGCTGCATAAAAAGAGGTAAAATGAAAATAATGCTATTATTCATTTGTAATCATCTATGTATGCGCGTATGATGCATATAGAAATATTTATATATACATATATACATACATGTATATATATATATATATATATATATATATATATATCCATATTCTTATATAATTATTTAAGCTAGGAGACGAGTTAAGAGGTCATTTACTATGTAATATTAAACAAATGTTGGGAAGGCCATACGACCCATACGACCCAATCCATTTACAAATTACATGTGAAACAAGTGCATGATTTAAAAAAGGCAAAAACTATGAAAATTAATAACAACAATCTTCTCCACAACACATTTGCATTTCTATATACACCAACATTCACACCGTACTTTGTGTTAAATCGACCAGAATTTAAGAATTTATGGCAATGCTCTTATATATTTTTTTTTTTATAAACACATTTAACTAATACGCATCCTTTACATGTTAATACCTTGGAAGTGTGTTTGTGTGTGTGGGTTTTTTTTTTTAACTAATGGAAGTGGTCATCTCGGTGCGCACAAATAAATCCAGAAAATATTTTTATATAAATATTTATAAACCTGCAACATAACCTCAAAAAAGGACATTATTCATCGGAACTGTTCAGGGAAACTATGAAATATTCATAGCGTAGAGTTGCCAAATCTATCTACTCAGTTAATTGGAAATTTACTATTAATATAAACACACGAGAGTATTTTTTCAAAACATCACAATTCCTGAACGTCTTTTGATTACCAAAGTTGCATTTTTTGGACTTGCAGAAGTTTAATAAGCGCTAGGATATCCTCATATAGATATTAAATATAGTATTTTGCTTACCAAAACCAAAAGATTTTACTTAAAATTTATTCTCTGGATCACTCTAATGTTTACATAAGTACAGAACGCTGTAGAGAAATTTACTTCTGCTCAGGGGTGGTAGCAGACTGCTGCGCGTACACTCATTCTGTTATATAAAAACGTTTTACAGTAAATTCTCATGATTTACTTTATATTTTTGCCTGCTCCATGTAAACATAGAATAACATTTTTTTTATTTGTTCTCTGCATATATTTCCGAATTCAGTTAAAGGACAAAGCAACAAATACACGTTATAATCGCCGAGTTTTTAATGAAAAACAAAAACAAAATCTACCCCATGCCGTTCTCTTTTCCTTCCTAGCAAAGTAAAACGGATTTGTTGGGATATTATCTCATCATGTATTCCGGAGATTTTATCTCCTTTTATTCTTCTATTTTTTCTTATTACTTTACCTACTATGTACATAACTATATACATTTGAGCTAAATTGATTTTTTTTTTTTTTTAATACATAACTGGGCAAACAGTAAGTGTATGCAGTATCTATCATAAAGCGCATGTCGCAAAAGAATATTTTTTCTTGTGAGCGGAATTTACGTAAATATTGTAGATGAGTGAGTATAAGGTTGATTGTATATTTTTTTCCAAATCGAACGAAGCTCTCCTCAATTCTGTGTATATAGAGCTTTTTCAACTACCTTGATGCTTTGTTAATTTATGTACAATAGTTCCATGACGTCTTTGCCTATGTATGTATGTATGTATTAGTAATTTTGCAACGAGCATTTTCGAGTCCGTTTTTTGGGAACCACAATTCTCCGTAAAAGATAATGAACGTCTGTCCATATAAAAAAATTCAAGGACATTACTAAAGCGAATTTTTCTGGCAAAAATAATTTATTAAAAATCTTAAGTAATTCCCCGAACCAAAATTCCGGCCTAAAAATATATCCTTACTTTTTATAGCTTTTGCACTACTTTCATGTCTTTTTTCTCTTTCGTTTTCTTTTTTTTTTTGTGAAACTTTAGTTATCTTCGCAATACAAAACTCTTGCGTAAAAACATACACTTATGCTTTTCACACCCCAGCTAACTAACTTCTGCACTGCTTTGATTTGTCCGCTTCGCATCTCTGTATGAGTGTTTATTATTATAGCTTTCTATTCTTGCATTATTAGGAAAATATAAGATGTTAATGATTTTGTCGCCTTTTCATAATTATGTCTTCCATTGCTCTTAAACTGCGTGATTTGCCATTTCGTTCGTTTGTTTATACATCCGTTTACGTAATTTTCACTGGAATTTTCCAGACTCCAAAAGAGTAGAAAGAGTTAACTTGATAATGGAAACAAATAAAAGGACTGTAGTGGGCCCTGCAGTTATTCATATAAACAACTTTTCAAACTATTATGATGATTAATGGGAATTGATCGGAAAAATTAGCTGACCCCAAACGTTTTTAATAGCGTTTGGCCTTCGGAAAATTTTCGAATTGAATAACAAGAAAGACAGACAGACAGACAAGTTTATATCGATTCACAAATTGATTCTGAAAGTGATTCTGAAAGTGATTCTGAATTCTTCGGTATCATAAAAAGTAGACCTATCTCAAGTCCTTCTGGGTGTTGGTTACATCAGCACTAACTTAATATATTCTTGTCCTGCTAGCAATTCACTTCGCACTACGGCCATAATAATTAGATAAAAACATTTTGAAGAAATTACATTAATGTGCGGAAGTGGAACACCTATTATGAAAGTGAACGATTTTGAATAAAAAGCTGTGGAATTTTTGTATAACTGCTTGAGATGCTGAGTCCCCAAAAAGACGGTATATTTATATTTATTTATATATAGATATTTTCTTTTTTATACCCTGCTTTAGTTGTGATGTGCGCAACACCCAGAAGAACTTGAGATGATCCATCTTTTACATACCGATAAACTTGCCTGTCCGTCTTCTTTTCTCGTGTTCAGTCTGTTACGAGATGGTTTGACGAAATGTAGTACAAGGACAGATTCGGTCCAAAGAAGAACGCTACTGAAAACAAAGTTGTGAATGGTTATGGTGGGCGTGGTAAATGGTGGGCCGTGTTGCATTGTAGTGTTTTACTTGTATAAATTGAAATGAATGATTTTTTTTTTTATATTAAATTAAACAATAATTTAATGAAATTCAATCAATTTGGAAGAAAACTTTTATATTACTTGAGAATTGCTCATCAACCATCAAAACTATATTTTACACAGTATGGTCCTGATAACTAGATCACATGCGCCTATGTGTGTTAAATTTAAGGTTAAAGAGATTATTGTAGATTGGCCTGTTAATAGAAGGGTTGATTGATTGCACATACATATCGGAATGATTCCAGTGGTCAAAATTGATAGGCGGTTTAACGGACCTATATGGCGAAGTGATCGTCTGATGTAGACAGGGCGGTCCACACATATAAGACCTATAGAGGCCGCGCCTGGCCCGCTCATTAACGTCGATCCCAATATGGGGAGGAATCCAAAGAATCTTGATGTTAGCTTGGCGTGCTGGACATAATACCTGATTAAAAATTCCCTTACGATTGCATCGCACTTCTTAGAACTGTTTTACATAAAATATATTAACAAGAATGATTGGAAAAATCACAAAACAAATGCCATCTTTGCCATCTTCCCAAATATCAAGCTTTTTTTATCTAACGGAAATCTTTGAAGATGTTCGACCACTAATTGAATACTTTCGCCTATATAAATATCTACAAAATAATTAACATTTATTACTACTATATAGTAAGGTAAATGCATTTAGGAGAACTCTCCACCTATATACCCTATTTATTTTCATTTATATAGAAGCGTAGGAATTTCACTTTATATTTTTCACTTATCTTACGATATAATACATTCATTTCTCAAAGTAAGCGAAAATTAATTTGAGGTATAAAAAGTTTTTTCAATTAAAAGTGAAACGAACAAGAACACAAACATTGCACTACTAAAACCTCTCTTAAGGTACTTTAACAAAAATACACAAAACTTTCAGAGATTGGGCGAAAATTGAAGGTTATACAAAAGGTAAATAAATGTATGTGTTTGCGAAAATATAAATTTACATAACAATTTCTTTTGGTTACTTAAAGCCAAAAGTGACACAAATTTCCAATTAATGTTTGTTGTAAACATATAAGCCTTTCTAAAGAACCGATTTTGAACACTTAGTGTTTACAGATATAGATCCAGTGTCAAAAAGCTTTCTGCATATGGAAACAAAATTCAAAAATTTTGATATACCTATCCTAGTGAGTATATTGTGTCAAACAAGTGTGCAAGAAAAATTCGTATTCTCAATAAGCGCGTAGGAGTGCGCCTTAGTTTAAGTCATAATCAGGAGTTGAAGCTTTGTATACCAAGATGAATAATTCAGACAGACAGAAAGATGGGCCTAGTTAGTTGCAGTCACTACTCACTACGTTGAAGATTTAATGAAAGCGATTCTACGAGAGGATTGGTTGAAAACACAAAAAAATGACTGTGTGTCCCTCGTTTACAACAAATATTTGGGCGATGTAATACCTTTCTAAGACTTTATTGTTGTGAAAATGTAGTTCTTACGTAAGGGCCTTAAACGTTAAAAAGTTTTTTAACAATTCTTTTTAGACGGCTGGAAAGGTAATATTATAACATTTGACGAGATTATTACAACTTTAAGTGCTAGAAAATATTTGAAAAATTATTTTGAAAATATCTTAAAAAATGGCAACACCAAAGCCATTCTCCCCAGCCAATATCAAATTACGAAGCTCTGCGATCCGGGCCTACATTGGTATAAATTTGAATTTAAAAAAAAACTCATTTAACTGCCTATACGTAAGAAAGTACTTAGCGTGTTTTTTTTTTTTTGAAATTATTGTCTTTTGTGTAATCGACAAGAGCTTAAGTGCAAAAGTGCAATTTTCGACCAAAAGAAGGCGCTCTCATTAACTTTTATTATGTTTTATTTTGTCTGCTGCCCTGCGGAATACCGCTTCAAAGACATTGCAAAAAGTTCGGACGAAAAGAAGGAATATTGTTAAACTTATATTCCTCGGATCATATTAAAAAATCATGTGTCAAGTACCCGTGTGTTCGAAAATTAAATTTCAATTACAGTTTTGTTTGTGTTGAAATTTTACCATGCTTACAATTGCTTTTCTACGTCGTTCGTGCAGTGATAGCTAACCTTCCTAAACTATATCATTTGATTGATATAAATTCAAGATATAGTTTCCGATTTGCAAGTTTTTCTCAATTACAAGAAAAATGAAAATACTACAATAAAATACAACGGTGTGCGGTGATGTGATCCAAAAATATTGAAAATGGCAACCCACAACGTCATAATACCGGCTTCAAAGTTTAATCGCGAGTAAAAATAAAAGCCAATGAAATTTTCCGCAATAAATAATGCAAAGGTAACGTCTTAATATGTTAAAAATATAAATATATATATAGATTGTGGTATGAATTAATTTATATGTTGGTAAAAATCCAGCTAAAATGATTTATAAAAATGTGTTCCCTAATCTTGCTTGCAAGGAAAATCAACGTTAGCTTGCTGTCTTTTCTTATATGTATGGATGTTATTATAAAAATAGTGAAATTTTATTATTATTAAATCTATTTGATTGTCCATTTTTTATTAATATTTTAACGTTTCCTGCATACATACACGCATAGATTTAACAGAAAAAAATTAAAACAATATTATAAATACAAATATGTATTGAGCTAAGTTGGAAGATAATATTGCGCCTTTTAAGAAATATTGCCAAATTGATGCACATAAGTAATTGTATTATTACAATTTTGCTTTCATTGAAGGTCTACAGACGAATTATCGATATCAAACTATACTGAACGGAATAGTGGCTACTATGAACGCAGTTCACGTTTAGTTGCTGACACCGATTCCTATATTAGGCGTCCTAATCACAGCACATCTGTAATCAATAACTACCAAACAAGTAGTAATAGTAACATCAATAATAGCGCTAGTATTAACAGCAATTCAGATAGCAACAACAACAACAACAACAGAAACCGAACAACAAGGGATTGTAGGTTATATAGAAATGGTCCATACGCGATATCGTCAAGAACTGCTTCACCATCAACAGTTTTGTTAAGTGACAGGTAAGTAAAATATCTCTTGTTGTAGGAAAGCTTAAACTGTCTTCTCTTTATGAATTTCGCTTTTAGGAGTGTTAGTGTTGCTACCAGCAACAATACTAATAGCCGCGTTCCACCTGCGTCATGGTACGAAGCCACTGCGACGTATACAAACGGTCCTGGTGGCAGTGGCAATGCCGGCGTCTCAGCAGCAGGCAATCCAGCAACATCATACAGCAATTCACCTGCCCACAACAATTCGGCGACGGCGACAGCGATATCGCTGCGGAACCACAGCTCTGTGTACGGAAACGTGACAAGTGCTTTAGCACTGGACAGTGGAAACAGCAACCGTGCTATAGAAATTTCAAACATTTTATCAAATAAAGGCGTTGGAAATAATAGTAGTAAATATCAAAGGCTACTCAAATTATCATCTGCACCCCGAAGTGGTTCAGCATCACCCACAACTATAACGGGGCCGGCAACAATGACAGCCTCTTCTTTGTCAGCTACAACAGCGACAAAAAGTAGTTGCAGTAGCTTTAGTAGTACAATCAATAGTAATACAAACAACAATAATTTAAGCAGTAGCATTAGTAGTGTAGCAGACACAAACACCACCGCCAGCAATGCCAGCGGGATTCTAAATGCCGCGGCGTTGGCTGCAGCCGCAGTGAGCGAGAGTAACGAGGTACAAAGTAATAACATCAATACCAATACCAATAACACCGGTAATAATAACATCAATTCCTTATCCAATGCCTCAAATTCTTCCAATAATCCATCATCCGCCTCGCATCATACGTCGCGTTCGGTGGCCCATGCGCATTTACATGGACGCAGCACAACGTCATCGAGCCGTTCACATTCGAGATCACCGAGCAGTTACAGTTCATCGCATAGCTCTTCGTCATCTTCATCGTCTGCCTCATCGAATTCACATGCATCAAGCCCCACTGCTATCCGAGATGTGGACAATTCAGTAAGTACATCACGAGTTGGTCCACGAAGTCTACAATCTGCGGTCGCTGTGCCCAATAGTACCATACCGTCTGCCTTAAATACTAGTGGATGTAGTATCGGTGGTAATGGCAACAGTAATAATAGCAGCTCTGGTACACCCATTGGTAATCCAGTCGTACATTCCGAAGATAACCGGCCTTTAGCGATACGTGTGCGTAACTTACCTGCCCGCTCCTCTGATACATCGCTAAAAGATGGCCTGTTTCACGAGTATAAAAAACACGGCAAAGTAACATGGGTTAAGGTTGTTGGTCAAAATGCCGAACGTTACGCTTTAGTTTGTTTTAAAAAACCAGAAGATGTTGAAAAAGCATTAGAAGTGTCGCATGATAAACTATTTTTTGGATGTAAAATTGAAGTAGAACCCTATCAAGGTTACGATGTCGAGGACAACGAATTTCGCCCTTACGAAGCTGAGCTCGATGAATACCATCCCAAATCGACACGCACCTTGTTTATTGGTAATTTGGAAAAAGACATTACCGCTAGTGAGCTTCGTTCTCATTTTGAGTGTTTCGGAGAAATCATTGAAATCGATATCAAAAAGCAAGGTACCTCTGCTTATGCCTTTTGCCAATATTCCGATATTGTGTCGGTAGTCAAAGCCATGCGTAAAATGGATGGGGAACATTTGGGAAATAACCGTATCAAATTGGGTTTTGGCAAATCAATGCCCACTAATTGTGTATGGATCGACGGTATTGCAGAAAAAATATCTGAATCACACTTACAGTCACAGTTTAGTCGATATGGCGCAGTAAGTAAAGTAGTGATTGATCGTCTTCGACAACTAGCCCTTGTGCTGTACGAGCAAATCCAGTATGCCCAAACAGCGGTAAAAGAAATGCGCGGGGCGACTTTAAGGGGTCGTAAATTGCAAGTGGACTTTGCCTCTCGCGAGTGTCAAGACGCTTTTTACGATAAACTTGATAAGCAAACTGCAAGTTCACGTTTCAATCGCTACGATTCACAGTCTCGTTCGCGTGCCTCTTCTTTTAGTCGTCATCAAAATTCCAATGACGGCTGCTCGCCAAGTAACACACCAGGGAGTAGCAGTAGTAGTAGTGCAGGTGGAGGAACTGCGCCCGCTCTTCCATCGGCAATTGTTTCAAATTCAATGTCCACTTCGTTTGCTATGGGCCCTTTAAGCTCTGTAGTGGGTCAAACATCAGGTAATTCCACACCAGCACGAAGTAGGGGCTCACGGAGTTCCCGTCATACGATGGACTACGACTACTTAGACTCGCGAAGATTTCGTTCCTACGATGAATACAGTCAAGGATCCGGAGCGTCACATGATGAAGATGCACCACCAGGCGCTCATATCGCCCCAGGTGGTTCTTATAGCGGTATTGGTTTACGTTCTGATTCTCCTTTACTTTCACGATTAGGCCCAATTGTAAATAGTAATAAGGAACCTAATGAGGTGATAGAGGTGTCTTTAAGTAGTCGTCGTCGATGTGATAAAAGTCCTGGTAAACAAAAAGGTAAACAATTGAAAAGACACGTAAAAAATTTTTGGCTACTCCCATCTTTTTTGCTTTTTAGGTGATATTCGGATATTTCAAAAGGAGCGTTCCCATTTATTGGAACAGCTTGAAGAGTGCCCGTCCAGTGGTGATGAGAACATAGTGAGTCCGCGAAAGCGTATTAAAATCGATCATCATTCCATTAATTCCAACTGTGGATTGGTGTGTATTTAACACTACGTATTTGTGTTGTATATTGATTACCAAATTGCAATCATCCTATTTTTGATTTCAGTCTCAACCACATATGCTGGATGAACAACCCCAACATAAAAACTCCAACTGTGATTACATTCTACATGATTCTATTCATCGCAAAGGCGAAGTGCGCAGACTGTCTGAATGCAGTAATTTGAGCAAGTATCCACAGCAAACACACCATCATCATCACTCCCATCATTCGCTGCCACATCACCATCACCACCAACAGCAACTTAGTCGTCGACCGTCCATTGATATATTGGCGACAGGTGGTAGCCTATCAGCACGCCACGGCAGCACGAGCAGCACCAGTTCAAACAGTGATCATCACCCGCCACCTTATCAATCCTCTACTTCGTTACCATGTAAACGACGAAGGATTATAAGTGGCGGTGGAAATGTCATTGCCTCGAATACGTTAGTAAGCAGTTCGGGTTCTGGTCTGGCGCCATCTCTTAACGACGATTATCACCATCATGCATCGCGCGGCCGTGGCCATCAGTTACATTCCCAGCATTCTCATGAGGCTAGTGGAGGTGAAAGTGCAGATGGGTCCCGACCAGGTACACCGTTATGTGACGAGCGGCCAGAGGTGTTGCCAAGCGAGCCCCGACGAGTTCCGCGTGATAGACCAAGGGAACCTATGGTTTTGCCATTACCAAAATTTGGTATTCACTTCTTTCAGCAATACCGAAATAGTATGACATCTAACAGTTCGTCATCTCTTATGCCGTCATCGACAACGTACCATCATCACGGCAGTAGCAGTTTTGCAAGTGCTTCCGCTGCGAGTAGCACTGCTTCTGGAAGCTCTCATATTCTGTCAAACAGTTTGTTGAGCGGAGGAGGTGGTGTTAGCAATAACAATGTACATTCTAGTCTTAGTCATAGCTTTTCAACTGCAACGTCAGCATCATCTGTTGCGGCGGGATCATCCAGCTCCTATCTACCGAGTCCTCCGACAAGGTTCCCAGCACAGTGGCGGCCACATCATCATCACCAACATCATAATCATGGACACCATAGTCAACAACATCATCACACTGGGACAACACCCTCATCGTCGTCGTCAGCTATGATTAGTCCATTGCGTTCACGTTCGCTAAGCTCGAATTCTAGTGACTCGGATGTGCCTGGGCAGTCATCGACGGGCAGTCCTTCCCTTGAAGAGCGCATTCGTACTTTGGATGAAATGTATGAGCGTTGGTCTGGTGGAAGTGCAACAAGTAATGTTATTAAACGTCACGATTTTAATCATGCCCCTCCTATATGGCAACAAAATCGTTCTGTACTATCGGCAGATCTTCACCATTCCAATAGCAATGAAATAAAGTTGAATGCACCTTCAGTCCCTGCCAGTCGTCATAAGTTTCTTGATATTGATGTTAACGAATTACAGCCTTCGGAAATTGTTAAATCGGTATTAGCGAAAAAATCAATATTTGATGACGATTTACAGCGACTAAAGAAAAATCACTGGTACGAACCGTCAAGTGACATCTCACAACTAGCAAAAAATACCTCAAACATCTGCACATCGCCAGGATTACCAAACTTAGCAGCCACAAAAGCGCCTGTTGTTGGATGCACAAGCAATGTGCCGAATTCAACTGGTAGCACCTTAAGCAAACCCCCTGGGGGTTTATTACAACGCTTGAGTAGCGTTTCTCCTATGAATTCACCTCAAACTTCAATGTCACCCTACAATAGTCCATCACCTTCGCCATCTATAACCGGAAACGTTCAACTACTTTCATCTATAACAAAAGTTACATCCTATACTAGCTTAAGTGGGGTTATCTCACATCCACCTACTGCAAACTCGTTAACATCCTTAAATTCTGGTGCCTCTTCAAAAGGTTTACAATATCCCTTTCCATCACATCCACCTTTGCCAAGCACTGCAGCTCCTGTAGAAATTCAACCCCAAGTACCACCTTCCTCATCATCGGCGGAAATTGTCGCGTTATCAAAACCAAAGACGAGCGCTCTTTCAAAGAGCTTAAGTGTGCCGACAACGTCTACTGGACCCGAATCACGTGTCCTTACCAAATCAGTATCAGTTCCTGGCAGTACAAATGTGGGTACTATTAAAGTCACGACCCCTTCGACACCTCCTCTAAATAATGCACAGTACACCAGCGGTATTAGTTCCTCAAACTCAACATCTAACATCTCCAACAATAAACTGAATATGGAAGACAATGTATCTTCCAAAGATATAAAGTCCTCAAGTTCCTCCATTTCTTCAAGTTTAGCTTCGACGGTGAAACGAGATAAATCCCATAAACACAATCATCGAAGTAGTGATGATAAAAAATCAATGAAAAGTGAACGTAATGCGGAGAAACGTAAAAGCTCAAATGCATCCCTGTCACAAATTGCAGCATCTGCTGCAGAGTCCAGTGATGGTGACGATAAAGATTTGGATAAAAGTTTTGAAAAAATTAAACAAGATCGTGACAAAAGTGACAAACTCCAAAAGGAACGTCAAGAGAAACGTGATAAAGAACAAAGAAAACAGCAAGAACGCGAGGAAAAAAAGTCGGGACACTAGAGTGCGTGATGAACGCGAAGAAAAAGACCGTATCGAAAAAGAACGCGTAGAAAATGAACGCCTTCATAGAGAGCGTCTACAGAGAGAACGACTTGACAAAGAGCGTATTGAGCAGGAAGGAAAGGAGCGCAAACAAAAAGAAATTGAGCAAGAATCGCGGGAAAGAAAAGAAAGGGAAGAAAATGAACGACGAAAACGCGAAGAACGTGAACGAGAAGAACAATTACAACGTGAGAAAGAACGCAAAGTACGTGACGAACGCAAAGTTCAGGAAGATCATACCGACGGTAAGGCGAAGGATCACCATCGTAAGAAAGTAAGTGGTTTTCAGCTTCAATCGGACGTCACCAGTGACGTAGGAGCCTTAAACCAAGGTACTCAGAACTTGTTTCGTCACGACGAAATTGAACAACAAAATAAAGAAAACTCTGCAGCGGATCCTCTTTGCGGTTCGATAAACCACACGTCCGATAATGTAATCACAAAAAGCGGTAAACACAGGTCACGGAAGGTGTCAAGAAATGCATCCCCAATTCGTAATCCGAAGCGAAGGCTGAGCTCTCAAGATAGTAATGCAAGCATCTGCGGCGTTAATACAAACAACAGCCATGTCGATGATTATACTAAACGCGTACGTATTGAAAATCAAGTCTCAGGAACAGCTCAGCCGCACACCAACAATCCAAATTCTATCAATAGCAAAATCAATGAACGTCATGATTTTAAAGAACAAAATACAAAGGAAAAAGTGGCTAAACATCAACGTCAATCTTCATCATCCAGCCACAAGGGCGCTCATGCTAATGAAAAAGAACTTAACTCTACCTCATCGAAATACCATCGAAATAAACAACAAAAAGAGAAACAGCTGCAAACTTCATTACTGACACAACATTCAGGTGATTCGATTATTGTTGCACCCGAACATGAATCCGAAATACCACCGACAAATTGCATAAATAGAACAGAGGCTGATAATCACTTAGAGCAGGAAACATCAACGTTGAAAATTAAACCGTCAAGTCTGCAATCCTCTGATGAAGAAGGACCAGCACAACCAGAGACACCGCCTACAATAAAAACTCCTTCAAATATACGTAAGCATAAAGAGCATGGTAGTGGAAATGGAGTTAGTGGCCATCATAGTCGTCATAAAGGTAACAAACGTGAACGAGAACATCATCGAGAAAAGAAAAGGCATTCAATATCACTCTCTGCTGAATTGCTTTCTTCAACAATATCCCTTGGTTGTTGCAATGCGACGGAAGAGGAAATGATAACTGCAAATGCTGCAAGCAATCTACAAAGACGAACTTCAGCGCATAATGCTACATACATCGAAATGAATACAAAATGCAAACACGATAGTTTGTTGCGTAGTGCGGAGAGAAAGACGTCTCGTTGCTCTGACGATGGCCCAGTTGGAGGACAGCAACCACAAACACCTTCCAATAGGCAAAGTAATCACGGTAAAAATCATCATATAGCTCGCAGAATGTTACTGAGCTCTGCTGAAGACTCCGACGATGTTGGCGACCAAGTTGATGAGAATGATGACGATGATTCGGATGCTGCAAACCAAAAAGACCTCTATATTTGATATACCCGATGAAGGGCCTTACGTTTCAATGTATGATAAAGTAAAGGCTCGTTCTTGTAAAAATATGCAAAAACAAGAGGAGGAGAAAAAAATTAAAGCTAAATTTAGTCAACTGAAGCAATCTCGTGCTAAACGAGAAGAAAAAAAGCGGTCGGCTAGCTACGACGGAGATACTGATTCGGATTTAGACGGAACAGAGTCTCAAAATAGGCACCTTAGCCGTGGGGGAGGAGTTTATAAGTCGCCCCGTGTTATTAGTGGGGGTTTGTTGTCTACAGACGATGATCGAGACCAAGAACAAAATAAATTAAGTGAACGAGAACGACGATTGGATTCGCAAGGATCGTTGTCAGCACCTTCAGTTCATCCCAATCGACTATATTCGGCTTCTGACAATGACTCGGAGGAACAACGCCACCTTAAACTTCAGGACAACATTAGGCGTTTATACGACGGCGATGAAAGTTCTGAGGATGAACTCATACGACGTAACTTCAATCCTAACTTTCATACCAACAAACGCTTAGGCCATCATACATCGCGTATTGCCTCTGATTCCGAATCCCAATCCCAATCTGCTATAGATACCAAGTTTAAACAAGAACCTTTTGACACCTCAGCAGACGAAGTTAGCAGCAGTCCACTAACTAAGCACTGTCAAAAGCAATTCAAAAAGGAAATTAAGAATTCGGAAACTCTTTGTTCAATGGGTGAGTTTTATGATATTAAATACGAAAGAAAAAGCTTATTATATTCCTCTGGTGACACACATCATTCCTTCGCAGGCGTTAAAACTGAATTAAATCCCAAGGACCATGAGATCAAAAAGGAGTTCAAGGAACTTTTCGCTGACAATTACGATAAATTGCAACCAGATATAAAGTTTCATAAGTCATCTGTCTTATGTTCTCCCGAAGTAATCAAAGTTAAAAAGCATAAGAAAAGTAAGAAACGTCAGAAAACGCCGACTCATGATAACTTTGTGAAAGATACTATAACTGCTGATACAGATGTCAAAGGATCTCCAAATTCAAACATCATTGCAAGTCCACTTCTCTCACTGCAAACTGATACGAAAAACTTGAAAATTTTAACATCTCCCTGCTATGACGCATTCGATGAACTCAAACGTGGAGGAACCTTAATTGCTCACACCACTGCAGATATATCAACATTTTCAGAGAAGAAACGGCACAAGGATCGCAAAGAAAAAAGACGAGAAAAATTACGACATCTTAATGCGGACGCCAATACCGCGATAGAGGCCGACAAAATAGCTTATGAAAAAGAAAAACATCGTTTAAAGAAATCGAGAAGATCAAAGAATGTTGACGCAGTTCACCAAAATACGCAAATGACTAATATACAAATGACTATGGCAGCACCTGACGCCTGTTTTCCTTTTCAACATAAAAAATCCGGTGGCGAAAAAATGGAAGATATTTTTGGTCCTATATCAGATGATGACGACGAAGATGTAGAATCGCAGTTTACCGACAGCGACATTGGCCCACGCGACTTAAATTGCTTATCTGCGCGTACGTCTTCTACAACCAACACTCCAGGACCGATAGTATCAGCAGCATTGAACCCCTATAAACAAGAGCCATTAACTCCTAAGTCTCATACAGTTGAAGAAAATGAAGAGAATAAGCAAAAATTATGTAGCATTTCGGCAAGCAGTACACCCCACTTAGAGAGAATGTTAGAACGGCAACATCGTAAAGAAAGACGAGAAAGAAAACGGAAAGACCGCGAGAAGTCACGTGGCTCTGAACTTCACCATAATTTCGCATCTGCGGTGCCATCGAAAAACGTAGAGGACGAGAATAGTGTGGACTTAGATGCCGCTGGTAGAGCTCTAGAAGCTCAGCTTATGGAAGATTCCGACAACAAGGCTGCAGAAGATGCCACCCCTTCCACTGCAACAACATATCGTAGTGATATGACCGATGTTTTCCGATTTTCTGATGGTGATGAGAATTCAATTGAATTAGAAACTTCATCACGGCAGGATAGGAGAGATGCTGATAAAGAACATTTTAATCAAAGTGCAAAAACAAAGGAGAAAAAGAAAAAAAAGAAGCGATCGAAAGAAGAAAAGCAGTCACATCACCATCAAAGGAGAGAGTCTTCATCATCCAATAATTCTCAACCAGCTTATTCTGCAAATATTGCCAAAGCGTCAAATGTGATAAATAAACTTAGTGTAGATATTCAAGCTGCCAGTGAACATTCGCAGATTAATATAGAAAGTCAGACGGCAAGCAGCTCACCACTGTGTAAACCTTCACCTAGTTTACCCTGCTTAGTTGGCGAGGACGATGAAGATGCAATATCAACTCTTGGAACTAAATCTATCATAAATAATACTGGCGTATCTAATGCACTTTGTACAACACCGCAAAAATTATCCAAAGAAACATTGTCATTATCGCCACATATCAGAGATAAACAGATGATCAGTCCATTGCCTAAAACTCCAACTACTGGCAATGCTAGTAGAGTAAATGCGGATTCTAACCAAAAGAAATTAGGTACGAGCACACCTACCTCTTCTTTAACAAATAGTATGCATGCAAACACAACTCCCCCACCGTCTTCGAACGGTTCTTCCACTAAATTTGATGAACTGAATGAATCAATTGGAAGCATAAATTCAAAGTCTTCACCAAGTCTTCTTTCAACTGCATGTTCAAAGAAAAAACCTGAAATCTTCATTCCTGGTTTTGATGGAGAAATTGACGAACGCATAAGTGAGTCTGCTGTACAGTCAATATCGGCAGAGTTCAATACAACCTTATTGGATCCGTCCGCCGATGAGCCTAAAATACCCGTCGAATCTCCTCCGGATGCATCAAAGCAGATGGAAAAACTTGAGGAATCAAAGTCACGTGTTACAATATCCCAAGAGGAAACGGAAAGTGCGGTTTCTGCCCTACTAGGCGAAAGTTTCGGAAATTCGTCAGCTGACTATTCACTTAATGATGATGATGATGGTTTGGACTCATTACATACTGCTGTCGCTGTTCCAGAAA
>CCAG010001862.1:0-16219 GCA_001077435.1 Glossina morsitans morsitans
TTTTTGCAATTAAGTTTTCGATAATCACACACAAGCGAATATTAGAGGAATAAACAACGCTTTCTAAGAAACAAGTGAGCCGAAAAGTTATTACAGTCATTGCTTTGTTGTAAAAAAATATTTTTACACACACTTCTCATTATGTGGCTTCGAGTATATAAGAACTATGGATTTTTCTTAAATAATATCTTCTTGGACATTTTATTTATTTTCTTTTCTATCAAATACACAATTTTTCTTTTTATAATTGTATACACGCATTCGTACATGCATTTTTACATTGCAGTTTTATATTACATACATGGAAATTTATCGAAAATAGCAGTAATGATGATTTCATTATATTTTTTTACTCGACACAAGCAAAATTTTTTCTTAACGTTTATCAATTATTTTATTCCTACCGATTTGTATTTTTTTGTTTTTTATAAAGTTCTAGTTAGTAATTTAATTTTCCACTCTTATCACACATTATTTTGCAAAATTGTAAGCTTTGAGCCTTCTTTACAAAGATGTCTGTTCTCTTTGATCGCCAAACTATTTCTCTCTTCTGCAGACAAAACAAAAACTCACCACCAAAACTCTGCTCGCATGATTTTTGCCATTTCTTGCTCTCTTTGCTTACCTAACGGCAAGCCGCTATTTGCAAAGAACCGCAAAATCATGCGATGTCCCATAACGGCATGCCGTTATCGAGACATTTTTGGTGGAAACAGACTGACAGACCCCCTACCTTAATTTGTTCGCGGACGTTACAAGTTGTTAAATAGTTTGGGGTTTCACTTAAAATAACCAAAAAAAAAAGGAAAGTGTTTAATATAATTACAAAAACATTACAAAAACCTCAACTTGACAATTCAATTATAGAAAAAGAATATCACATTTATACATCGTATTTACAATCATTTAAAAATAATGATCAAATTCGTGTATCAATTTAAAATCAAGATTTGCATGTCTTACCAAGCGAAAGCTTTCTGTATGTTGAAGGAACTGCATCAAAAGAAGATGGTCCAACCTCTAATCATATAAAACTATTCAATAATTGTATGGCACACCTATTTAATGAAATTCTGTATGCGATTAACGGCATAGCAATTGATCGTACACGTTATTTGGGTATTACAACAGGAATAAAAAACTTTACATCATTGAATAAAGGTGAGAGTGAGAACCCACTGAATGCAGGATGGTCACCATTTAATATCGATAAAGTTACTAAAGTGAGTGCATAGTTCAACTTTTGTGTACCACTTAATGTGCCACTTGGATTTGCTGAAGATTTCAATAAAATCATAGTTAATTCTAAACATGAATTTACCTACGGTCTAAAGATGATAAACAAACTCTTACAACTATCTTGGCAAATGAGCAAATTAAATTAAGTATTTGGAGTATTACATGGAAGATGTCACATGTTCAACTTGATGATGCTTGCACATTGGAAGTGTTTAAAAAGATCAATACTCTCCAATCGTTAAATATATGCTGCAGAGCTTGGGATATGTATTACTATTCCACACTTCCACAGAGTGCATCTGTTTTATGGAATGTTAAGTTAGCTAGTGAAAATGAAAGACAGCGTTTTCTGCTTACAGCATTTTAAAACGCCGGAACCAAATTTATTCATTCCAATTTAACGAATATAAAGGTACACTTAAATTCTGATTCATACCCACATGATGATTTAAATCTTAGGTTTAGCTGAAATCGATTCGCTCTATTCTATGACATGTATTCAAGACCTCAACAACGTTGTTATTCACGCGATCCACATCCACTATTGAAACGGAATGAGTTTATAACACTTGTACCCATAGTTGTTTTGGACGTAACACATCAAAATGAATCGGTCAAAACCGGACCAATCGCCATTTGCATTGAATTGAAAGTTTCAAGTAACATACCAGCTAATACATCAGCATATTGTTTAATTATACGTGATAAAATATACTAAATGTAAATACTAATATAATAATGTAAATTTTATTAAATAGTAATAAAATAGTAATGAAATAGTAATATACATATATATATATATATATATATATATATGTGAATTTTAACAACAAGAAAATGTTGTTTTCTCTCTATATATATTTATATATATCGTTTACTTTTTAATCATTATATCTTTAAACACAGCAGTGTACAGTTGTAAAACTGGGGGATATTATAATGAAAATAAATATATATTTTTTTGCTTCTTATATTGAAAATAGTGATTAGTAATCCTATACCGTTCATTATTACTCCTCATGAAGTCTGGCTCCGAATGCCTTGAGGAAGTTATACCCCAGTAACAACGCTTAAATAGCCCCAGGCATGACAAGAAGGCGACAGTATGTTGTCTGGTCTCCGAATTGGACAGGACATGTAAACGCGCTGTCGGTCGCTAATACTGTTCTTTCGGTTAGCTGGACGTTCACTCGGTACGAGTCCCTCCTGCAGGACTTCCTGATCTGTCGAGCGAGAGCTTCGGTGATGAAGCGTGTGGTCGCACCAGTGTCCACTGTGGCGGTGACCGGTTGACTCGCGATTATGACCGTTGCGCTGATTCGGTTGTCCTTAAAGCGTAAATCTGTGCCATCGGGCGTGGCGTCATCCTCTTGTTGACCGAAAGGCCTATCAGCACTCTTGTATCTTTGGCTTTCCGACATCGGAATGTCGGATCGTTGGCTGGTAGGTACGGGTCGTGTGTCATCGTTGGCCACTTTAGGGCTCGCAATTTGTTGACCTGCCCCTGACGGTGGGTGAAGACTTGTAACGGGCGTTGCCTCTTCGAAATCAATCGTTAGTTAGATCGTTCAGGACCGCGACATTACCTGTTTCACTCGTTGAACTTGATCACTGTCGCTGTTCTCGTAAGCAGCTATAGATTCCGACTCTACCAGATTAACTTATTCGCTGTGGCTGGTCTCGTAGGCCGCTAGGGACACGGACTGTATCAGATGTGGGTTGGAGTTTGGGACATGGCGCCGTTGACTTCGCTGAGGACGACTGGGTCAGGCTCAGATGATGCATGCATATCCTTGCGAGCTTCGTTGCATGGCAGGCGTAGATTTCGGTGGGTTTGAGAACTCTGCTTCGTTTCGCTGGGTAATGGGGTTTCTAAGACAGCTTCGCTGAGAAATAGCCGGTATTAACTTTCAGCGCGAAAGAAAAGCGTAGTTTTGATATATCCTTGGTTTCGTCTCAGAGGGTTAATGTAGGGTGGTTTCGTTGACTTCGCTGGGTGGGACTCGGCCTTTGTTTCACAGTGGACCTGTCTTGTAGCGTTGCGTATTGTGGACAGCGTGTATTCGCTAGGCTATGGGATACTACTGTTCGTGAGGCAGGTTCGTTTCGGGGTCCATCTCCCCTCGATGGTTTCCCTATTGGCAGCAATGGTTCGTACTCCTCGTCGATCACAAATCCAGCAACGCAAGTCCTTTGGGTTCGGGCAATTATATTGGTGGTGTCTGTCCTGGGCACATCGTCCGCACGCCGTCGCTGTATTTATTCGCCTCTTCTGTGGCATTATGTACGGTGCACACACCCTGTTGTCCGTCGGACCGCTCTGCCGAGCGCCTAGCTGAAGTTCCCCGTACGCTTTCCTGGGAGGTTCGCGGGACGTGTTGCCCGTCAGGATCGCCTCCAAATCGCTGTCGAGCTCCATGAGTTCGGCTAAATGAATGAAGTCTTGACGCCGTATGTATCACATTTAATCGGGCTGTGCGTATAGATGCGTTTTTGATCTTCTGTCATCACGTTATGGCGCATTAGGTCTTGCAAGGCCAGTATATAGTCTTGAAACTTTTCGCTCGGTCGCTGGGTGCGTCGGCGGATGTCATCTTCGACTCGGATAAAGTATTGCAATGATAAGAAGAACTTCAGAAAATCGGCTTTAAATTTCTCCCAGGCCGTTCAGCGTTGGTTGTTGTTGCGATACCACGTTACGGCCCGGTCGCGTAGCATCTCTACCATGGTGGCTAGCAAACTTACCTTATCGACTTTGTATGCCTCTGCTAGCTCTTCGACCGGCTCTCTATTGCTGATAAAGTTGAGCCCCCATCTTCGGACTGTTTCAATGACGAGTCTCATGTAGGTCGTTGTCGGTAAAAATCGGTGTGCCCCTCCAATCGGGGCAGCGAGCTGGGGATTTTGCTGGCATTGTTGACTGGTGCTGAAATATTGGGATAGAATGCTGGTTCCATGGTAATTTTGCTGTTCGGCCCCGGTTTCATCGCTGGAATGTGCAGCTTTTCCGCGCTCTTCGGTGGCTGTAAAGATCCCTTCTCGTTCGTTGACAGCTTGTAGGGTATATTTCTCGTATGAGAAGCTGGAGAGAGCGAACGCTGTCTAGTGAGAGTCTCAAGCTGTCCGTAGCTCCAGTAGGCGTGCAAAAATCTGGAGCTTATGGTCCTGATTGATGAATTGAACCAAGCACCTCCACATCTCTTGCAAGGTACCTGTAATCTCTAAGTCGAACTTACCCAGGCACGCTTGGACCTCGTCTCGACGTAAAGATTTAACCCATGTTACGCGTAACCTTGAAGTCACGATAGCAACGGACACGGCTTACGGACGGATTTTAATAGGACCAGGGGATTAAAACACGGTTAGTAGTTTCCCTATGGGCACTTTGAGTGTTTGGTTCTTTATTTACCTTTATTTTGTTTCTCTCGCCGGTACAAGTTTCTAGGGAGTTAGTAGACCTTACCATTAGGTACTCTTAACTTGGTTTTCGCTATAGTTCTGTTTAGCTGTTTGCCACAAAGAGATAACACTTTTTCCTCAAATTTTATTTTTATTAAAGCAGAGATTTTAGATTACGTAGCAAAATCCCAGAGTGATTTATTTTAATAATTTCACGTGAATTAGTTTACCTGCGGCTAACTCCATATCTTTAAACGTTTCGGAAAATAAGTCTTTAAAGGATTTAATGGAGAAAAGCCAAACTTGGAGAACTGAATACGCCATCGCGATATTATAAGAGTGTTATTTAAAGGAAACCAAGTGATTGTTCAAAGAGAGAATGAGAAAAGAATTAGAACAAAAAAGTATCAAAGGTTCGAGTTTCTTTTCACTTTAACTACTATTATTAAATGATTTATCTTTTGTTGGAATAGTATATAAAATAAAATATTAGACAACCATAAGCTAGGTTCGAGAAAATTTGCAGGGAAAAAGATTTTCTAGAAATAATGCCTTCATGACATATAATAAAAATGAGAGAAAGGTTTTTTTTATTCCTTTTCCTTTTTTCTCTTTTTACGTTCTCTTTTTTGTCCTTTTTTTACTCTTTTACTGTAAGAATAAAAATGTTTTACTTATTCAGTTTCAGTAGCTTATGAAATTAACTAAAAATTTAAAATGTTTCATGTGACTTCTTTTACATGAAATTTTCAATTTTTCATTATATTTCATTAATTTTTTTTCATTTCATTTCATTTCATTTAACACACTACGATCGATTTTTGTGTTTATCTTTAAATTAATAAACATTCGGATTTATTTTTTTTTACTTTTCCTGTTGTGCGCGTCAACTAAACGTAGAGTACAAATTTGTGCTCGTGCTATGGGCCCTTTGCGCTGTGAAAATTTACTAATGCTCGATGATCACTCACGTCCTATGAGCCTCTCGCGCTAAAAAAATACTAATAGCTGGTGTCTCGGCTAACTTTTGCTATACTTTATTCTGTCATAACACAGGTATTTACCGCCCGAAGATATACGCGTTGGTTTTTGAATTTTTTTCTATGGTCTTGTTACCAGGCATCACCGTAAGTGCACAATTTAATGAAGTCGCCTTTCCTTTCAACTTTGGCATTTTCTCTTAGTATACGTTTGCTTTTTTTGTTCAAATTTATGATTTATTTTTCATTCTTCTGACTAACATCATCTGGCGATGAAAATATTTTTTCTCTATTTTAGAATTATATTTTTCGATGAAATTCTACGCTAGTTACTGTGTGTTTTATTATATAATTTTCCCAAATCTGAAATGGTTTTATTGAAATATATGGAGAGGTACGTTTCATAAATATGTTGAAGAAATGTTGCATATGTTACACGTTTATGTGTCATTGTAAGAGGAGCTTACTAGAGCGAATAAAAATTTTACAAATTTATTTCATTTCTTTTATAATCTATTTGATTTTCCTAGTTATGCAAACAATCTTTTCAGCTTATTTTCCTTCAAGGTTTATTTTTTTCTCCAAATTTATGATTTATTTTCAAAAATTTTCTTTTTTCCTTTTTTTTTCTTGTATATAATTTTTATTTGAATTTTACTTTTTAATTCAGATTTACCTTTCCGTTTTCCTTACGTATATCAAGTGATTTGCCTTTGTCTGTTGGTATCGATGATGGATCGTTCACTTTTCGATTTTAGTTTTTTTTTTCTTTTTCTTTTATATAATTTTCATTTAAATGTTACTTTTCGATTTAAATTTTTCTTGTATATTAAAAAGTTTTCTTTCTCTTTTTTTCTTTTATATAATTTCCACTTGAATTTTAATATTTGTTTTTTGTTGTTTTCTTTTTGCACGCTTCTACGTCCTTTCACTTGCTCGGTTGCTACTGGACTACTGATATGTCGCTATTGATGTATTTATGGACTGCATTGCTATAACTCTTTCTATCAATCCGCCTTGATTTTTTTCTCTTGTTTTCGCTTTCGTTCGCTAGTGCAGCGGTTTTTGACCGAATTCCTTGCGGTACTCGAATTTGCATTGTCCCTTAGAGGCTACTAAATGCACGGCATGCAATGTTTGGCCGTAGCAAGCAATGTACGGCATCGATGCCGTCGATAGATTCTATTATTTTCTTCAGTTATGTATTGTTTTTTCCATAATAAAACCAATAATAACAGCAAGCCTTGACAAATGCAAACCTTTTACCGACTTCCGATATTCATGTGTTTTTCTTCCGATATTCAGCTTATTTCCGACTTTCCCCAGTCATTGCTTTGTTGTAAAGTATTGTTACAAGCACCTCTCTTTATGTGGCATCGATTTTATAAGAGTTATGGCTTTTCCTTAAATAATATTTTCTTTGTCATTTTATTTATTTTTTATATTTTTTTCCGCACATAAGCAACACTTTTTTTCTCTTTTTTATACCGTGGTTTTTCTGAATATCAAATTAAAATATTTTCCGTTCTTTTTTTTTAGCCACATTTCAGCATAAGTTTTATAAAAACTAGGAATTAATTTGCTTCGACATACGATTTATGAAAAGAAAAAATTTTGTTACAAATAATTGAATTGATTTCAATTCTTATCAAATTCTTTTTTTTCCCTCTTATTGTTCTCTATTTTGGCAATTTGTTACTTTATTTAAATATTTTCTCATTTTCGATGATAATAGTCTCTGCTCGGGCGCCCCTTGTGAGCCCATGCTCTGGTGCTGGGGTATGCTCGGCGGCACCAGGCTCTGATTCACAAGAATTTTTTGCTTTTCCTCTTACATTTGAAAGAGATTTATATTGTTCGTTTACTCATTTACATTTATTGCAATTATTTCTGTTTGCAATTTATTTTCAATTGTATTATAACTATGCAACACGATCAGTAGAACTTCTCTCTTCCGTAGACAAACTTAATTCTTGCGTAGGCTAAATTTAACCCTTGGGTAGACTAAACTTAAATCTTCCTTAAACTAAACTTAACTAACTCTACTTACGTAAGACTTCACTTCAACTTCAACTTAAACCAATTGCTTTCCCCTTGTTCTGATTCCCCTTGTTCAGATTCCCCTACTCGACTGCACCAGTCTGTCCCTCGAGAAGGACTATTTGGAGCCAGTTCTTTAACGGCTCCCGGCAAGGTTGCCTTTTAACCACCTTACCATATCCCAATCAGAATCATCTGTTTCTGATTAGAGCTCCTCTATCTCCCGTCGTCCGTCCACTCCTTTACTTAATCCTAATTCTTAATCTAACTTAGCTTAGCACTCCCCCCTCCGAGGCGGAGAACCTGTGAGGCCAAAACAAGGGACCAGTTTGGCTCCTCACAGCTCTTAACGTCAACTCCAGTAATTGGCTGTGGTAAAGCAATTTTTCAATACCTCCATAATTTTGTCAAAAAATAGTTTCCTAATATCACCCTTATATTTATTTTCGCAATATTCTGCTATGCACATTTTATATTGGTAGTGGCATATTTTAAAAATTTTGTCTTTGGGGTGTCATTAATGCGGCATTTCTGCGTCATAATGTTTAGATATCCAAATTTCGGGCAGACTGCCTATAGTACAATCTTCCTTGGTCACGAAAGTCAAACATTTTTTACTGCATATTTAATTTAATTTATTTATTAACATAATCTACTTCGTGGGTTATATATTGATTCAAGGCTTCTCTATTATTTCTGCGTCTTCCTTATAGAACGATTTGTCCAACCCTTCAAAATACACTCCAGTTTTGACAATAACCCCTTCTTTGGAGCAATATTTCTTTCCGGTGACCATTTTTTTGGAATTCGCGAACAGATAATAGACGCTTGGGCCCAAATCTGTCAAATAAGACAGATGCGGAAGCAATTCTTCTGTGCCGCGCAAAGTCGGAAATACCTCGTTTTGCCGGCAACAACCTATTCATTCGATCCGCCAACAACCAGTTTAATTACTATTTATTTCACTTACATGTTGTCATATTGACAACAATCTGCCGATTGCTGTTATCTAATCAGTTGTTCTCGCATACTTAAACGTTCGTAGACACAAATCCATTGGGAACATATACGTAAGTATTCTATACAGGAAAGATACTATAAACGTATTCTATAATCTAAAATTGAATTAATCATAAATACTCTCTATTCTAATAAGAATCTTTATTTTTTTATAGAAAAGTTTACTTCATTTTTGCTATCTTCTTCTGATAGCAAAAATCATAAATTCATTTTTCTAATAGGAACAATGTTTCTAGCGGGTACCAAACATACGAAAACACCTTACGTAGAAATGGTTACCTAATGACAACTAACCGAAGTTAAGCATTTCTGTTGGGATTACTTTACGATAATTTCAATGCATGTAGATTGGCTATTCACATGCAAATCTAGCTATAAATATTACGACATTGTACATATCATTAAGCATACACATCAAAACGTTGACGTTTGTATTTCTTTGCTACCATTAATAAAAAAATTTGTCCGTTATTACTATTAATACCTTTGCACGTTAAATCAATGTCGTAATTGGATTCGCTTTATTATATTATCGTATTATCAATCTACAAATTATAATTTTCATATTAATAATAATAATTACCATCGTATTATATTCCTAATCCATTATCACAGTGTATTATAGGTTTTCTTTTATCCACACCCTGTTTATTATGTTATATTATTAATCTACAGCTAATATTTTTATAATATTATTACTTTATATTATGTTTATTTTTCATTACTATTAATCTATATTTTTATGTTATAATACTATATTATATTTCTCTTAGGTTAGCGTCTATGAAAGACTTTCTTCATATGTATCTCTAATAAAAGTCACTGTTAAAGGACTGTATTAAATGATTATGTATTAGAGCTACAATTAAATAATTTCGTTATTTTAGCCAAGGGCAGGTAGAGCGAACACTCTTAGCGGTAAACGAACTAAATCTTATATTGCATAGACATTTCGTATGCATACACTTACATATGTACGCACCATACTTAATAAACAATACGCTAATGTTGATGAAAAAAAAGAACAAAAGCAGATTTCATAGAAGAAAGTCGCAATGTGTTGTTGTAGAACAGTGACGTCATGCGTTCGGAAAAAATTTAGCTAATATGAGTAAACTGGCCATTGTTGTATTCCTTGTTAGTATTTATTTTGCAATTAAATTAGCAAGACATTAAATAAATTGTGAACATTAAGAATAATAAAGACATGTTTGCTAATAAAAAAAGTAGCGATTTACACGAAAGAGAATATATTCAAAATAGCTGTCTTGATTATCCATTTATATGTTCCATATAAGTATCATGTTCTAATAGTTTGGAAATATATACAAAACTACAGTACATTTTGCGTTTGTATAAAAAATTGAAATTGAGGAATCTATGACCACATAATATAGTATGCTATTGTATCACAATCAATAGACAATATTCTATTGTAATGTACAAAGATCAGCATTAAGTGCCGTACTGAAATAAAATTGTCTTATGCCTGCTCAAAAGTTGCTTCAACATGCTTCGGAAAGAATATAACATTGAAAACACAACGTCTCATAATTCCCTTTTGTAAGAATTATCGGTTATAAATCCTAAGAAATGTAACGGGCGAATAGCCTACACGTCCAAGTAGAAAGTTACTTAGTGGCCAAAGCTTTTGCGCACCTGTATACTATAGGGATAATCGAACTTAGTCCCCTTAAAAGTGAATTTCGATCATCTTCGAAATCTGCAGACTACTTTGAAGGCTCTGCTGTTATAAAAACAAGCTTACAGCAAGCCCTGTAGCTAGTTACAAAATCTCAGAGATCAAATATGAAAGGAATAAATTCAAAATTAACCAAGTTAAAAATTATCCAATTGCATTATTCAAGATCTTATTACACTCTTGTCATTTTTCTATAACGGGTATCAATATTTTCATAATTTCTTCTGATTATCAGATTAACTTTGTCATAGTATTTAGGAAAAATATTGGTCGTAACTATTTCCTGCAAGTTAGAGACGAATGTCCTTAAAGGAAAGCGCACATACGTATGCACTAGCGTGGTGATTGATTTCAAATAAAAGAATTTCGAAAAATAGAAATACACATAATAAATTCGATAAATACGCCAAAGTCGATGGTAATATAATGTATTGTGATCACACATTGTTACATGCATCCACTTTGATGTGCGACAGAATTATGCAAATTCAGCATAATTCTGGTGCAAAAGAAAAACAAGAATTATGTCGCACTTCAACTGGCTGAGTATTGCATTACGAAATGCAGTACGATGTTGGACGCCCCACTTAAGAAAATTGTAATTTTTAATTACGTTAGCATTAAAATACCTGTAGAATTAAGTATAAATACCACTAACAGAAATAAAGAATTTCAATTGTTGCAAAGCAATTCAAAGTGTATTAATCCGCTAATTTTTATACGGCGTTCAATCCGCCTAAACTAAAATATATAGGCACTGTCTCATGCCGAGCCTAATTGACATTTATAAAGAGACAGCTTGGCTTGGCGCATTGAAGCCGAGCAGCTTAGGGAACCACCAACAACGCTCCGTCACACTTGGGAAGGATTCATAAGGAATTCTTCCCAAAACATAAAACATACCGTGTACCAGAAAATAAGAAAACCATTACAATAATAAACCAAATTAAACAACGTTCACTTTAATTAAATAGGGTCCAATAAATAAATATAAAATATAAAAAAAATTCATTTAATAAATTCAATATATCTAAGAATGAAAGTCGAGCTTTAGTATGCTACGTTCTAAATTTTCTCATTCTCTCTGAACAATTACTTGTTGTTTAATTAACGAATTATAACAAAGTTTGAAAATTTCCCAAAACATCATACGTAACATTAGTAAAGTTCTAATCTATCTATTATTAACTTAGATTCGTTTGATGTGACGAATAGTAAGAACAAATAATTATACATCACCAGTTTATTTCTTATTTCCGCAATCGTCTTGAGCCTTGAAAATTTCAAATTGATAAAATATATTTTATAAATTCTTGTGGTTCGCATAAAGAACAAAAACAACAAATACAAATTATCATAAGAGAAAATAGATAGGCGGCTAAGCTACTAACCTTTTGAAATGTGTAAATGCCAAAAAAGAAGAAAAATGGGAAAAAGGAGAAAAATAAGCAAAGAGAAAGAAGAAGAAAACATTCAAGGGAAAAAAAAGATATTACTTTTGAGAAGGAAAGACGAAAAGATAGTCAACAAAAAAAGAAAAAAAACGAAAACAATAAAAGAATATTCAGAACGCCCCGAGAAATTATCAAATTGTGCGCTCCCCTTATTACTAACTTTAGTTAGCCCACGTATTACCGAACTCCATCCGGGAACTGTCTCATCGCCATCACGACATCACCGCTACGTGTCACCTGGGTGAACTTCCTTGGCAGAGATGAACTCCAAGTCTGCTTAGGGGAGTTCGACTTGGACATCACAGGCACAGTGTAAGAGATAAGAAAGCCTTAAGCCTAATTCGTAAACCAGGTCCACAAGCCCGAAGTCGTCACACGGCTGCTAGAACTACAGGCTGACTTTATGAGGGTCTTCCTGCCACCGCGACACCCCACCCGACTCGAACATGACATTCGCCGACGCACCCAGCGACCGAGGGAGACATTCCAAGATTACGTGCTGGCCCTGCAGGGCTTGATGCGCCATATCGCAATGACGGAGGAGCAAAAGCTAGAGCGGATTTACATGAACGCACAATCTGAATACCTGTGGTATATACGGCGTCGTGACTTTACCCGTTTGGCCGAATTAATGGAGCTCGCCAGCGATTTAGAGGCGATCCCGCCGGGAAACGATGCACCCCGAGAAACATATAGAGAACAGGCGCTCGGCTGCATGATCTACCGAACAACGGGGCACGGACGCCGGACCCAAGGCTGCAAGGGAGGCGAATGAAAATGGCGGCGGCGTGCCGACGATGTAGTCAGAGCGGCCATCACCAATATAATTGTCCGAACCCACAGGTCTTACACTGCTGCGTCTGCGTCCGACGAGGTGTACAAACCATTAATTGCTGCCAACAGGGAGACTACCGTGGAGTCCATATCCAGCGAGGGAATCCAAACGGACCCCCAGACGAACCAGTCTCGCGAACGGTAACGGTAACGTCCGTCAATCTAGCAGATACACCATGCTCAAAACGCGTAACGCTACCATACAGGTACACTGCAATGCAAAGGCCAAGTTCTACCCAGCCAACCCAAAGGAACCACCTTACATCGAACCACTACAATGAGACTTACGAGATACAAACGCAACGCCATTCTTCCACGCCGAGAGTTAATAGTGGCAATCCTCTTCCCAGTAAAGAAATCTTGGAAACGACACTATGCGGCGATACGAAACCAAGGCCTCGAACACACCGAAAGCAACGCCTGCCATGTTAAGCTTGCAAGAATGGAAATGCATCTTCTGAGCCTACGATCAGTCATCCCTGGCGAAACCAACGGCACCACGCCTCGAACAGCAATCCACATCTGGTGAAGTCGGAGCATATAGCGAGACCAGCCACACGCGCCCGAAGGGTAACCCAGCGATCGATTTTGAGGAGGCAACGCCCATTACAAGACTTCACCCATACAAACATAAAAGTCACTGGCATTGAAAAAAAAATTTGTTATGAAACCGAAGTTAAAGAAATTCTTTCACATTTACATATACCAAACGGTAGAAAGGGAAATATCAACAATATTAGTAATCAATTGCAACAGCAATCTGCTTTGCATAATCAACGGTTTCCGTTTTTGATGTTGTTGTAGCTGTAGTCTCCGCCATTTTTTTTAAAGCAGTTGTTTGTTTGCTATGTTACCAAAACCATTTAACATCACTTAAACAGTATTGCTAAGCTAAAGATAGTTAGTTGCTAGCAATCAAAAGAATCCCGGCTAGGGATTTTGGGTATTTTTGGGTATAAATGGTTGATTTTCTTGGCGTAAGTGTTGTATTTTTTGAAGTAAGTTGAGTGGAATTATTTCTTGTAGGCTTGAATTATAATAATAATATAATAATATCGATACATATATAAAAAGTATGTGACGAAATTCTATAAAAATTCTATACCTCCAAAAATTCTATACCACCAAAAATTGAAAATTGAAAAAGTGAACCTTGATGGCATGAGAGGCCTTGTAACACCGGCAAAAAATTCTATACCACCAAAAATTCTATACAACAAAAAATTCTATACCTCCAAAAATTCTATACCTCCAAAAATTCTACACCTCCAAAAAATTTTCACTTCTTGCCGCATAAGATATAGAAGAGAATGTTTTTCTGAATAAACAGAGTTACAGCTCTACAAAGGTAAGGACGCTGCTCCTAATTTTTTTTTATTCTATACAACCAAAAAATGAATTAATTAATTATTTATTATGTTTTTGTTAACCACGCGAATAAAATTTTGCAGAATTCCTTAAAATAACTTTTCATCTTAAATTATTTTTACATTAAAATATACTAATTTTATCATTATTATTTTAATTAGTTAAATAAAATAAATAACATGTCTATAAATTTATTATTATTGTTATACCTGCTCCGCCACCTCCGCCACCTCCTTCTTGCTGGCCTCGCTGGCCTCCTCCTCCTCTTCCTCCTCCGCCATCTCCCCCTTGCTGGCCTCGCTGGCCTCCTCCTCCTCTTCCTCCCCCGCCACCTTCTCCTTGCTGGCCTTGCTGGCCTCGTCGCCGTCCTCCGCGCCGTCCTCGACGGAGGACGGGCGGGCCGTTTTTATCGCCCTCATCACCTGAAATAATAAAAATACATATAATAAAAAAATTATTTTTATAAAATTTTTACTTACTTTGTGTTTCGATGTGCTTTTCCAGTTTTGCTTTTTTGTAATGGCGGAATAGATCGCAGTTTTCTCAATTTTGGCGCTATGGTCCCAGGGCTGCAAACAAAGGTATTCCATGAAAAAGGTATGAGCCGCAACTCTGTGCTACAAATTCCAACACCGTGTAAATATAACGGAAGTCGTTGTTATATCAAGTGCCTTAAATTGATATTGTACCGTGATTTGTATTTTCACCTTTTTATTTTTTTATATACATCTCAACCGTGTTTCTTATAAACTTAGGAGACATTTAAACAAGACGGCAAGTCTTAGACACCGTAAACTATATATTATTGATTGTAGGCTCGTGAAATCACTTAGTTTATTTAAGAGCGGCACTGAGCGTTTTGACGGCCCTCATAAGTATTTGAAACAAATTTTAGATCAAAATGCTTTGTAGGGATTGTTTCAGATTATGCTTCACAGTTTTTTGCCATTATCGGAACATTTGCTCGTGAATTGTTTTCATTTGTAAAAATAGAATGCGGTCATCAGTTAAAAATATTCATTATGAGCTTGAGCTTTCTACTTTAATTTCTGTAGCTACAAACTTTTCCACAATAGACAGACTGTCGCGCACCTAATAGTTTTTAAGTGCTTCAGTAACGCGCACTTCTATTCTTTTGTTATAGAAATAAATAAAATGGACAAATAAAATATTTTTTTATGTAAATAACTTCATATTTAATATTTTTATACCCATCACCGAAAGAATCAAAAGTTCATTTTGTCAAAATGTTTGCAACTCCCAGAAGGAAGCATCAGACACCTCACAAATTTTATAAATTCTTGATCAGCATTAAATTCTAAATCGATTTTAACATATCCGTCTGTCCACCAGTGTGAGGGCTTTTTGTAAAAACTCGCCTAGTCGCAAACATTAAACTATCGACTTCAAATCTGGCAGAAACATTGGGAGTTCTTGTACGTAGCTTTGCACTAAAATTTGGCCGTACATTCTGCGGGTGATGTTGTAGTACCTGTTCAAAATGGAAAAAAAAATAGACCACCCCTTTAAAAACCCCATAAAGTATGTAAAATCTTTGTCAGTTTTAAATTGGGAGTGCGCTTACGTACGTCCATCTGTCCACCTGTCTGTCACCGCAATTGTGTGGCATCGTCCGTTAGCGAAAATGAAGATATCGCCTATAATTTTCCAGAAGAATTTGCAAAAGACTCAAGTTTTTCAAAGGACGCACCTACAACACCTACACGCGCGTGCGACAAAAACCTTTATTTTGAAAATAAAAAAAATCAGCCACTCTACATTATACAGCATGAAAATTTAGTTCTTTCACCTTTTTGTCTTTGTTAGGGTAAGGTTGATTGGTATAAAAGATTCGGTTACGACCGAATATGATTTCCTTACTTGTTTAAATTTACTTATACATTTATAAGAATTAATATGATTTTTAAAAGTGATTTCATATAAGAAAGTTAAAATTCTCAATTGATTTTTATAAAATGAAATTATGTATGTCAACTAAGAAAAATGAAAAATTTTTCATTATAAAATGTGAGAACATTATAGCCGGGCAAGGTTGACCTTTCACTGCTCTACACCACTTAATAATACACCAAATATTACATATTATTTTTATGTTAAGGCATACTTTTCACGAAATATGGAAACCTACCCATCAACCGTTAGTTATTACTTACTATTCTTAC
>CCAG010001864.1:0-10470 GCA_001077435.1 Glossina morsitans morsitans
AGGGAAGCCAGCGGCGTGAAATTTAAAGATAAGTAATTTGTGGTTAACCAAATCAAACGCTTTGCTAAAATCAGTGTATATGACGTCAGTGCGAGAGCCATTGGAAAATGCCTTGAAAACCTGACAAGTAAACTCTAACAGATTGGTGACCGTAGATCTTCCTTTTCGGAAGCCATGTTGGAGTGGAGAAATATACGATTTGATGGCAAAGGCCAAATGCTGAGTCAAAATTCTCTCAAATAGTTTAGGTAAAACACTTAGCTTGGCAATGCCTCTATAGTTCTCCACGAGTTGTCTACTCCCACTTTTGTGAATAGGAATAAGATAACTACTCCTCCAACGCAAAGGGAAAACACCTAAATTCAGGGACAAATTAAAAATCTTCGAGATAACACCACAAAGCTCAATAGCGCAAGGCTTAAGTACACATGATGGAATTCCATCAGGTCCAGGCGCACAACTGTATTTCAGTGTGTGAACTGTGATGACGTCGTCATCAGAAATAACCAAATTAGGTATTGAAACCGAGTTAGTTATAGGATAGGATGGGTAATTTGTTGATGAATCAAAACTAGCAGACGAAAAGTTTCGTGGGAAGAACTCCGCAAACAGATTTGAGATTTCAAGATCATTCGAGTAGTCAGAGTCATTAAAAGAGACAAACGAGGGATGTGCAGAAATTTTTCTTTTTGAATTAACAAATTTAAAGAAGTATTTAGGATTAGCAAACAGAGAGGATTTAATGAACTGAAGGTATCTGCAATAATAATGGTGGTTGAGGGAGTTAAATCTATGCCTTGCGGCTGAATACGCGAAATAGTCTAGAGAAGAGCCACTTTTTAAAAATTTCTTGAACAGCTTGTTTTTCCTATTCTTATAATACCTAATTGTCGTATTAAACAACGGGGGACACCTACCTCGAGGTCGGCACAGCTTAAGCGGAACAGATGCAGCAATAGCTAGATTTAATGTATTGTAGAACGATGACAATAAGCTTTCTATACTCCCGGTTGAGAAGTCAAGCCTCATATGTGAAAGATGAAATTTTAGCAATTCTATATCGGTTTTATGAAAATCATAATATTTGCTGGAAAAGGTTGGGTTTGGACTATTGAGGCAGTTCAGCGAACCGTCATACTTGTGATGAAAAGAAATGCACAATGCTGGATGATAAGGATCCTCAGGTAAACTAAAAGGTGGACAACGATTTACATTAATCTCTGGAAAATTGGCAAAGCAAAGATCAAGTAGTCTACCAGGTTTTTCCAATCCGGGCCCCCAATTCTCAAAATTAACTCCACAAAATTGTACAAAGAGTTCATAATCTTTTATGATTCTTTTATTATGTTCATTTGGTTTTACTCAGTTTATAAATATATATTTAATTCAAGGCCCCTTGTACACATTCGCGCTGAGAAAACGTGTTGAATCATCTGATCAATCGAGTCATAAAAGTATATGAAGTTGCGTGGGCTACCGAAGAGCTTTTACAATGATATTCCGCGGCTTGAGCACCGAGAAAAAAGTAAACAAGTATTTCTTTTTAATTTCTTGTAACATTTATTAGTTCAAAATGCTCATGAAAGTAGATTACGGACTTACAGGCTAAAAGTGACAGAAATAAAATTTATCTTTAACCTTTTACCTTTACCTCATTTTAAAAAATAATTTAACTACGATGTCGTCACGTCCACCACAATTAATTTAAAACTACCATACTTATTTTGGCGCCTTCTACCCCTCAAGTCCTTTTAATTGTTACCCATCTTGCTGGTACTATTAAAAAGCAATCAATCCACTAGGTCGCGGTGTCATGTTCTTGTTATAAGCAGATAGTCTATCTTCAATTGAGGAATGTACAAAATAGTTTTAAAGATTATATTTTATATGCCTTATGATAAATAAGCATAAAATCTCAAAATGGAATACTAAAACCACTTTACAAGATAAAGTAAAAACAATCCTTCTTTCAATTGCACGGAACGGTCATTCTGTATTGTGGCTGCATTCCGATAACACGTTAATAGGTAGTGGTCCATCTAGTTATTAACTTTGCTCGAATTGAGATCAATTATTTAACCCTCAATGTTCACTGTGTCGCAGCAGGAGGAACGGCTATTGCCACACCCTTAAAATGTATATTCGATGAGATTGGCGTTGCTAATGGGTTAATAATCATATTCGATGTCCGCTGATTACATTTCAAAAAGGAGAATACTCTCGCTTCCATATTTCCTTACAGAAAACCTTAACATGTATACAAAATTTTGACAATCAACAGTCCTTTTTTGGGACGAGTGCTTTTTTCTTGTTGGAAGACCTCTTATCTACTCTTTTGTATAGTAAAGTGGATCACTCTCATATCAGAGTTCGAATTTTTTGCTTTCCTTAAATTTTGGTTTAGTTTTAGTAGGAGGTAGAGTAGAAGTTAATTCAAAATAATTATATGCCGGTCGTTGTTCTACCCAAAGTGATAGTAGGTATTTCAACACCACGCGACAAATAGTAGATTCCTTAATTTCAATTTTATTGTTAAAAATATATTCAAATGTAATAGAAATTTTATGTTTCTTATGAATTTCGTTTTGGTGCCCACGTCTCCGGTAGCCTAACTTATCGAACTACCCTTTTTGTACACGCCACTTAGATTTCTTCAAAATGTACGAATGTTAAAGGTTATCATATTAAATAATTATTATATCGTTCCCTAAAATTAGAAAAAAGTTCCTAGGTAAAAACGCAGCACACTTCAAATTTCACTATCGTAACTCTGACAACTAATTAACAGCAGCAAAACGTTGTGCGAGGCAATTAAAAAACAACTAAAGAACAACAAACTATTAAAGTTTCAATTAAAAAAAAAGAATTTGAACGCATCTGAGAATAAAAATAACAATTAAATGAGCGAGTCTGAATTTGCACTTGTTTGATTACAATGACGACTCTGAATTTGGACACGAAAAAGTGCGAAACGTGAAAATCATAATGATTATGCATATATACAAATATAAATTATCTACGTAATGAATATTGAAAATATAAAACTATGATAATTGAGATGATGATTAGCTGAAACAGAAGTTAAGTAACGAAGAAAGCAAAAAGAAATGGAACACTGTATACTTTCTATTGTAAAGCTATGAATATAAATGAAGCATAAAATGCCATAAAGAAAAGATGAAAAGCGCTGTACCAAGAAGAAAAGAGTGGAAACCGTAAGCCTAGCTAGGACGTGAGATTACACCGAATCGAAAACGCCCTTGAGTAATTAATATTATAATAAAAAGGTGGTCTATCTTAAATCTACAAGTGGTGTAGGGCGTGATGACACTCTTTCTAAATGAAAGTAAAATTTACTGAATACTAGTAAAGATATTCATTGTTCTTGATTACATGTAAACATTTTGTTAGTTAGGCAAATCTTTCTCTGTTAAGTTAATTTTTCTCCAATTTTTTATTTTATGAAGGAATCTTTTTGTTGTTTACTATCAGCATAATTGTTTTCACTCGTAAGCCAAAAACTTGAATATTATAACGAGAAACTAAGAATTGTTTGTAACAGCTTGTGTAAGTTCATAATTCATAATTCATGAAATAGTGGATATTAGAATAGTTTGTCATTAGTTTATATGTAACAAAATATATATATATATATATATATGGAAACAACAATATTTCTATAGTAAAAGAAAAGAAAGAAAAATTAATTATAACAAAATAAAAAATTAATAACAACAATATTTCTATAGTAAAAGAAAAGAAAGAAAAATTAATTATTAAAAAATAATACGGGGCTTATGCCCCTAGTGGAGAATTCAAATTCAGATCGACGTCCTTAGGAGAATAGGCAAGACGTGTATTATTACACCAACACTGCCGCTAAGGTTGTCCTACTTGCACGAGCCGGGCGTCTTACACAATTTAAAAGTACGTTTCTGTGAACGTCAAATAATTTAACCCAAATGCGGACACTAAATAATAGTAAACTAAATAAATTATGAATTAATTTACACATTAAAATGTGGGGAATTTTATTAAATATCTTTACTGTTTAATAAATTGCAATAAATGTAGTTGATTTACATTTTCATACAGATTTCGTATTTGATTTCCTAGAGTTTTTTCTTGTTATTGCTTTGCACTTTGTCGCACTTCTTGTTTTTTCTTGTTTTTCAGAGAATCTTTCTTAAAAGCGAAAACCAGAACGTTTATCTTTTTTAAAAGCGAAAACCAGAACGTTTATCTCAACAGTACTACCAACTTTTGTCATATATTCATATTTTTCTTATTATTTTTTTATATATTACAAGCAACTCGGTGCTCTGCACACTTTGCACACATACATGTCTTTTTTTATTTCGTGATAAAGGATTTTAGATAGCATGACAAAGAAAAGAAACATGCAGCACAGGCTTTTTAGGATTTTTAGATAGCATTTCATATCATTATCCACCAAACCAATCGCGCGATCACACGGCAAAGTTTGATATTCAAATAAATTTACAATAAATTATTTTCATTGTTTGATATTCAAATAAATTTGTAATAAATTATTTTCATTTATAAATTGTACCAATAAGTTTGTGTTGCAATTGCAAGAAACTCAATTTGACGAAGTGATAACTGTAATAACCATTAAAAAATAAAGATTTAGAAAAAAGAAAGCAACGCATAAATTTCATATCAAGTACGGGATCAAGATAAAAAATCCACCTTACAGCCTTTAAATGCTGTGGTATTGTTGAACAATCTTTTGAGAAAAAATATTTGTTAAAAAAGAAAGTTTTTTTAGATAGCAATTCATATCATACATCAACTTTTACATTGAGTTGTTCACCTTTATCAATTTTTGCCATGAAATATTAAAAATCAAACTCGTTTGCAATATAAAACCTGCTTTTCGCAGCAACGGTTCGAAAGAACTTATCGTGCGACATGTGAGTGCATCAAATTCCGTCCAAAATATCGGGAGACTTGCAACCTTGAGATTGAATGTAAAGTTGCATGCGTAAACCAGAGACATGAGGGCAAGCCTTAATTGGATTTAGAAAATGATTCTGAGCCAGTCGGTCTATTTAATTTATTTATAATTAATCTCAGTCTGCCTGTCGGGGCCATGAACTAAGGCTTGTGATAAGTTTCGTTTCACATTGTAAGTCGATATATTGCTTTGCAAAACAGAAAAAATGATTTATAATAAGGTTGACGATGAAAAGGGAAGAGGTCGAAGGGAACACATACGGTGACTTAACGAACGCCCACATATATGACTAATAAATGGACTTTCGATAAGTAATGGTGACTTTTTTTATCGACTCTCTTGTTATATTTAAATTTATGTAAAGATCAGCTGAGTTAGACGTTCGAAAATCCTTTGAGGTTATATTTTAGTGAGGCAAATAAATTGTTGAGAGTTAATTCGTCCAAAAATGGAAACAAAAAGAAGTTAATTTTTTTTGTCACATATTTAATTCAAATCTAGTAAATTGTGGAAAGCCACAAAGGCTACTGTCCCCCCATCGGTAACAACATAAAAACGCAGATATGATGTTTAAATAAATAAAAAAAGAAAAAAACACCATTCATTAAAAAAAGATGCATTAAAATGATTTAAGTAACAATTGGCAAATACTTTTTTGGTCGAACTCATTTCTCATTTATATTTCAGTTTGATATAAAACCCAAGATTTTCTATTTCAGTTTGACGTAAAACCCAATGTTTTTTCTTTGGTGGTCGAACTTATAATTAGAAATTATATTTTATTTATTTATTCTTTTTCTGAGACATCTCCGTGGAGTTGATACAATTTTGCGAGAAATTAGCGAGAAATTCTTTACCTCAATCTCTAGCGAAATTAGGTTTTTTATGACATCAAACCAGATCAGGACAGCGGAAAAAAGGCTAACTAAATGAGGCTGTTACAATATATTGAATATCATTAGTAAACAGGGAAATATACGCCATCGCAAGGGTCTGTGTCGGACTTCTATTGGTTTTATACCTTAAATTCTTCGAGCCATTGCCCACATATGAGGAAAAATTCCTTAATTAATAAATTTTTTAAAATTAACAAAAAATTGTGCTTATACCTAAATTCTTTTTAAAGTTGCATAAGTGTAAAAGACAGCCTAACACGGCTAACAAAATTTCACCTTGAGATATCTATATCTACATAAGAAAAAATTTTTCATTGTACAAACAGTGTTTGGCAAACAAATAAAAAAAACTGAATTAAAAACTTAAGTTAAAAAAAATTAATTTAAAAACACAGTGAATAAGTAGAACATACAGAATAAAAATTTTAAATAATAATTTAAGAAAGTAAATTTATACGTTACATATAGATACTTATCAAGTAATGTAAGAAAAACATAACGAATTAAAGAAACACGAACTACATTTATTTGACAAGAAGAAAATTAAATATATATATATAGATATATATATACACATGTATCTATGTTATAATAATTTGTAATTTTTTTGTGTAATGTCAAACGAGCTTGTCGAGGAATACACCCAGGTCAACCCATTACATTAAGGAAGTTAGGTTTTCGTAACCTGGTTGCAAAACGATATATAAGCAGATTATAGGATGGAAGGCGAGTCAGTCAAGTCAAGAGGGCTGACTCATAATAATTATTTTATGTGCCAGCTTGCAATAAACATGGAAAAGGAAAATTTTACTCAGATTTAAATTGTTACGGGGAGGGAAAATAATGACAAGTGAGACGTCGAAGATTTGGAAATATTATCTGTTACGGAAAGTGAAAGTTATCTGTACCAACCACTTACAATTGAGGAAGGAAGCTCGGATTTTGATAAAAGCCTTCAACAAAGGCGTATTGGAAAGCGATGATAAAATCGCAGTTGACGTAGATATAAAGGAACGACGTACTAAATTTTAATCCTCTGGAAAGTATAACACATTTGCTGAATATCCACCTACGTCCCTGAGAAATTAAAGTCGCTGACGCAACACTATACTCATAGCACATCCAAATTTATTATTTAACAACGATATTTTTAGACACATATTGTAAGAAACTATAAAATATGCCATTTAGTACGGGAAGAACTTATTCATCGAAAACGTTTCCGAAATGATAAATTTTATGCAACTAATATTTTTAGACGCTTCACTTAGGCTTCCTATTATGGATTGCCGAAATATTTTCTCTTGCTTCCATTTCAGTTCGACGCTAGTTTGTATACTAGCATCAACAGGGGTGGCAACTCCAGTGTGGATGGTTAATTAATTTTCTTTGCGCGTTTCTTTATAATAATTAAATAATTTTGTGAAATACAAACACAAATATATGATCTTAAAATTTTACGTATTCACCCGTTCTGGGTGTCACATTTGAGATTTAAAATTCGGTATTTCGTGGTTTTGCGCTATCTTATAAACTATATTGGAAACATTTTGGAACGCTAGGCCTCACAATAAACCTGTCGCCAACTGGAACATTGGTGTATGAACTTTTTAACAAGAAAATTGCTTGAAAGGAACTAGTGGAATTAGAGCATTTTCCTACATGAAAAAATTATTGGACAGCGATTGCGGCAAAACCATCACAGACAACTATGTGATGTTATCACCACTGTTAACAAGAGGCGGAATAAATTTGAATTGAAATATTCCCATAATATAGACAGGGACAATGTTAGATTTTATTCTTGGCAAAATGTATTGTCTATTTAACCCTTTTCAAGCAAAAACGGACTCCGGTTCCAGCCGGTATATAACGTCTTGGTTGCGTGAACGTTATGGGCATCCCAAGTGCGCAGGACTCACTGATATGGCAGCAGATGCGGTGAGTGATGCTGCAAAAGGACTTCATTGGTTCTGCCCAGAATGCGAAAAGAAAATATCAACTTCTACAGGTTGTTTATGCAAGCGAAACGGGGATTTATGGAGGCCAAAAAGTTGTTAGAAGCGGTGATGGCCAAATTTAAGCAATGCCACGAGTTTGAGGTTTATGAGTTTTTGGAGGCTACTACTTTACCGCGCACAAAAAAAAATTTTCAACTCGGGGCTTGATCTCCCCCGGTTGAAGGATCGGTACGCATGCCGCCAATTGACTTGTTAACGGTCGGCTTAGTTAATTTCGCGTCGCCTAATCCAGCCGTTGATGATAAGCGCCGGGATATATCCCGTAATTTGGCTCTGCGCAAGGATAAGGAGTTCATGGTAAGACTTAGCCCGCTGAGGTTTAGCTATGCTCAACATTAACTACCGCTGCAAGTTCTTGTGCGTCGGGGCCATTGACCATGTCAGCATCCTCGGATACGTCAACTACCGCGGCAAATTCTGGAGGATGGCGGCCATCAACCGTGTCAGCATCGTTGGATTCATCAATCAGTGTCAATTGAGGCTCGTACCTCCAGGCAAATATATTTTTGTATCGCGGTTATCGTCCTGTACCCCCAAATAAGCGATTGTGGAGTACTTAACGGATGAACTCTCAGTAGAGAATGCTAGCAAAGGCACCGTTTACACGACTAGTTCGGCACGACAAAGTGATATTGCTTCTTTCGAGATTATTGATCTGGCAGCCCTATTTGAAAAAATATTGCTCCGGTGATTGTGGAGCAGTCAGTTCATCACGCAAAAAACTTATTCAGAGCTGGCATTTGCTGGAAATACTATATCACAATGTCCGTGGTCTTAATACGAAACTACGCAGTGTGGTTGTAAATGCTCTTAATTCCTATTATCTTGTGGTAGCATTTACAGAAACCTGGCTTAAGCCGCGGAAATTTGGCTCGGAGATTTTTTTCTCGGAGTTTGAGATCTTTAGGTGGGACAGACTGGTGGGGCAGTGTTAATTGCGGTTAATCGTTGTTTACCCTCATCTTTGGTTAGTCCTTCTATGTTTACAACTGTTAAGTGTGTGGGCGTTAAAATAAAACTGCTCGTTTGATATTGGGATTTACTTAGAGCACTTGGCCTTGATTAAAAGCACTACTTCTCATCTCAAACAAAGTAATAAGTTAGTAGTGCTAGGTGACTTTAATCTGCCCAATGTTTCGTGGGTTTTCAATGACGACCTTGGGTGTTATATTTCTTTTTATATCCTTATATATATTCCTTTTTATTTCATCATTAATTTATAAAGAGTTTTTGGATGGGGTCCATGGGTCAGGTTTGTGTCAGCTTAACAACCTCTTTAATTGGAACAATAAATTTGTTTACTTAGTCTTCTACAGGGATACCGATATTTCTGTATCTCGAGGGCAGCCCTTTGTTTTGCCTGAACATAGGCATCATCCATCGTTTTTGCTGGCCGTAAATTGTCTTGGTGGCAATGGACCGTGTAACCAGGTCATCAGTACGGATCAACGTTTATTTGCTAAGAAGAATTACGTTAAACTTTGGAACTTGCTGGGGGGCATTGACTAGCAAATTTTTAAGCAAAAAAAGTAAACTTTTAAGCAATCTTTCAATCGTGTATTTTGGCAAAAAATTCAATATTGATGCACTCCTATTTTTAACAAATTCTAAATAAATAAAAATAAAATTAATGTTGCTCGATAAAAAGAAAATGAACTTCACCAGACATTTAAGCAATGGTTTACGAATCATTTGAATCATTTTTCAAAAGAAGACTGTGTCAAATTTGAGAAAACATCTACGTTTGTACTTAACTCTTCTGATCTTCCGCCTTGTACTTTAGGTTTGTTCTCCAAATTGATAAACAGTGCAGTCTACGTGAACAGATGGATTATTGATCAATTACAAACAGTAAAATGCGAATGTATTATTCAGAAAATGTAAGCTGTATAGGTAAGTTTTACTTGCAAATTTAATCAATTTGATGATTTTAGATTCTGCGAAATTTATATAAATTGAGGTAACTTTTTCTCAAATTTGTAAAAATCAAATTTAGAGTCCTGTAAAAATGAAGAAAAACCGCTCAGAATGTGTATGAGAAAAAATACATATGATTTTTCAATTACATTTTTTTTATCAAATTTTTTCCTCATTTGGAGGTAATGCAGGTCGTCGCCGTTCTGGCAGCGTTAGTAGAAACAGGTATATGTATAATCAGCCGGATTATTATCACGCACGTAGAGCTAAATCACAATTGCCACCATCAAGTAGTACAATTCGATCAACACCACCTGCTCCGCAAACTATTCCACCAACACGGCGTACAAACTTTTATCAGCCCCCACCACCCGTAGCCGCAGCATCATCACATAATTTGCATACGTATTTTTCCAATAGTAACTTGGATATGTCGGGTGGAAGCGTTCATCTAAATAGTAATCATAGCAATTATGTGAATATCGAACAAATCGACCGAGTTCTCCTTTACAGCACTCTCAGTCGACTTATTTCCAGCGAAGCTAGTCTACCAACCAAAAGCACGGAAATTCCTATGATGGACATGCTAACATGCAAAGAGATCGTCTAGATTGTCTTCAGTCGAATTTTATGCAATATCCAAGGGGAATATCTC
>CCAG010001865.1:0-15827 GCA_001077435.1 Glossina morsitans morsitans
AATAATAATTAAAGAATAGAAAATATTTTAAAAAAGTACTTCATTTGCGTTTTCGAATATATACATTTTTACACTTTATAGTACTAGGTCGACTGAAATGAATGATGATTGTCAAGCGACCATTAGAAAGCAATAGAGCAGCACTGACACGCACTGCTAGAATTTCAACTCTCAGATTTCGTAAAAAAGTGTGTGCTGTTTCCAGCCAATATATCTAGTAATTCTGTTAGATCGTTCGTATGAGAACAGCAATTGAAGCAACAACACTACGACAACATTGTTGTTTGAAAGCAAATATTGTAAACCCTACAGACATGAAACTCTTTGCAATAACATTTTTAAAATTATTGCTCATGGACGTGGTAATGAAGATGGAAGACAATGGTTCGTACGTGGTTGCGTGAGTTTGAAAGCGCTTGAACGGTCTTCGCTACCAATGTTTGTTCTGTGCGTAGCAAAGCGGAGCACTGAACAGACGCTTTATTAATAACAAGATTTCATTATGAAATGGACACAAATGACTACGCCTAGCACTACCAAAGTCGCGGACGCCCCACAGCTGAGTAGAACTTATGTATTTAAAAAGTGAATAAGCACACTTTGTAATGTTTCTCCTTTAACACCTTATACAGTTGAATATTATTAACGTGCGGAGAGTGTTAGTGATAAACGTACCTACGTGCTGCTTTAAGGATAGAAGCCTAACTGTGACCCACCTTTTGTGTCAGTCAGCAACCGAAAAACCCGAGTTGCTAAAAACAAGGTTAATATAGATGGGTTTTTAGTGACGCATCCTTAGAGTGGGAATAAAATTTAAACAAGAAGCTTTCGAAAAATTATTTATGCTATAAATATATTGAAATATTGCTACATAAGTTCAAGACAACTACTGAAGAGAACTTATTTCCGCATATTCAAATGTTTACTGTAACTTTGCGTCAAACGCAGTTTGTATCGAAATTTTTTGAAATATTGTCACTGAGAAACTATTTTGTATTTGTGTTAAACTATATTTGGACCAGTTCATATAACTCGTTAAAATGCTGCTAATTTGCATCTGGTATGGAATAAGCTGAAATTTGATTTGTGCGATTAGTTTTTGCGTTTGATTTCCATAAACCGGTACAAAATATAACAGAAACATCAGTTTGCATTATAAATATAATGTGCATTAATAAACAATTATTTTGCGCCCAAAATGAACTGATCACAAAAATGAAACTCATCATTGGCCTAAACATATCTATGATTATGATTATTCCAAGATGCTGTGTTGCGAATCCGATAATCGTCTCGATGATTACAAATTTCAAAAATGTAAAACTTGTGCTGAAGTATGTCGACGACGATGCACGACGTTCTCGTTCTGCTCGGTAGCCACTTATCTATTGACAAACAGTGACACGTATCTTAAGATAACTATGTTGCCGATGGGAGTACCTCTGCCTTATGGCAAAAGTCGACGTTTAATGTGTTGAAAAAATAATGCGATTCTTTCACATCACTGTACGATCGTTGCAATTGTTAAACGAAATGTTATCAAAAATAGTCGTCTCCAGAAATTCATTCCCGTTTCAGCAACACAAACGAACTTACCAAAAGATTGAAATACTGGCGACAGTGGTGGCTTACACGGAGCCTTGATAGCTTATCATTGCTGTATTGTTACTGAAAAATAATGAACAAATGCCAGGAATGAGTTTTTCTTTAGAACATTTGTTCGTAGGAATTGTTGATATGAAAAAGCACATTATGGGAGAGAACTTTCAATGGCCATTCCATAGACAAATTCCAGACTTTAGAAGCGGTTAAAATCATTAAGCTTTTGAAACGTGTAATCGATATTGAATATTTTTTATAGGTTATGTAAACTTTTCAATTAAAATTATTTTCATATCCTATATAAATTTACTTATTAATATTGTATAAAAAAAGTCGGTCGTGACGAATATTTTACACCCATCACCGTTATCCAAAAACAAAAAAACAAGTAAAGGAATTAAGTTTTCATACTCTAAGATATAGAGTAGGCGTGGCAAATTCTTCTATTTTCAAAATAAAGGTAGTTGTCGCGTAGGCATGTGGGAGTACTAGGCGTTCCCTTTGAAAAGTTTTAGTCACATCCAAATTCTTTTGCAAATTTGTAGGCGATAGCTTCACATTCGCTAACGGTAGAATGTTTACCACAAATACTACAAAGTTGCGCAAACAGACAGATGAACAGACGAACAGGCGGACATGTTTAGGTGCATTCAAGATTTGAAACTGGCCAAGAATTTGTATACTTTATGGAGTTTTTGAAACTTGCTTTTGCGCGTTATAAAGGTACTGAAAAATGAATTAAATTTTGATACAACATAATATTGGATAGGCGTGGTAAATTTTTTTCATTTTTATGGAAGTACTACAGACTCGGGCTTAGAATACACATTCAAATTTGTGTACATTTATCTGCTGCAGGTTATAAGTAATGATCAAAAAAAAATCTTTTATTTTATTATATGTAGGCGTATCCTTCGACCGATTTGGCTCATTTTCATAACCAACTTGCGCGTAGAAACTTGCAATGTTTCTGCCAAATTTGAAGTCAATAGTTGCATTTTTGCGGCCAGGAAAATGTTCACAACAGACATTACACAAGCGGACAAGCAGACTTGTTTTAATAGGATTCAGAATTTGATGCTGATCAAGAATATATATATTTTATCGGGTCTTTGAAGCCTCCTTGACAAAATGAATATACCCCCCATCCTTCGGTGATGAGTATAAAAATCATTCTCCGTTTGGCAATTGACCGCAAACATCATGCGTCGACTTAATAACTAGTCTAGTGTCTCCGCTGCACCTGAGGCAGTGAATTTTATTTCATTTCAGAAAATTTTAATGATTAGAGAATTTATAGAATGTGTGAGCATTTCCTCTTCTACAACGTCGATGTATGACATCAATTTTATCGACTTCGTTTAGCTGTAGCAAGAAAACATTTAAACATGTCCTCTGATCAGCGTCTGCGCAGTGCTGATACCCGTTTGCTAATTCAAAGTGCAAACTGCTTTGTATTTCCACGAATCATTTCTTTCAAAGCTTCACCGCTGAGTTAGCCCCAAATTTCGAACTCGTGGCGGATAATGCGTCTGGCGACAATGAAAAAGTTGTCTGCTTGGCCTAAGATGTATTGTGATTGCCAACGATCGGACGCAACGTGCATAATAATGTGTCGTCGTCTTCGATGATAGTTTGCAGCAACGACAAACCCATGCACCTTGCCGTCGAAGTAAATCATGTAGCTGCTGCATCAAAGCTCCGCTCGAACGTATAGACAAAACACATCTTCATTTAATTGTCGCATATTATTGAATGCCAAGACCTTACAGTTATAATGAAAAATAAAGTAATAAATTTTTCTCCACAAATCCATAGCTTGTCTTAGTCTACACCGATGAATTACACATAATTGGCATTTCTACACAATTAAGTAATGAAATTCTCTACAAGGTCCGAAAACAAAATTATATTATTGAAGGCAGGATAAAAGTGAAGGGTACCTTATAAGCACACTTCATGGCGATAGACGTAAGTTATTTATATTTTCTTCTCTTAAGAATCTTCAGAATCGAAATGGGAAAAGTAAGCTCTTAAGTGAATTTGTGATGCATAATCCCTATATAGAGTACACATAAAGCTTCGCCATTTTCTACATATAGCTAAGCTTCAGACAATGAAGACGTCCTCCTAAAGAAAGCTGTTTTTTTTTTCTTTGAGAAATCTAGCTTAAGTAATACATAGTCGCTTAAGCTTTTGATCTCTTCTAATAAGGTTAATTAAGATTTCTTAGGATGTCTTCAAGACGAAAGACTTCAAACATTGCCATTGAAATAACAATCGTCCTTCGCTCTCTATACAAATTTGCAAATTATATATTAACACTGAGGAAACAGATATTATGTTTTGTTTTTCGTTTTCTATTGTAGCAACTTTTACTTACAAGATCAACTCTAAAAGAACTTTTCGCGACAAATTTTATTGGAAATCCACAATTCTAGAGCAAATGTGTTCAAAATGTTAACCATTTCGCTTTCACTTGATTTAACATAAATCAGATAACGTACTTCGCAGCTGTTATACGTACGTGATGTAAAAAAAGCGAACGCTATCGAGAAACACGTCATAGGTGAAGCAAAAACAGCTGAAAAACGATTGCGAAAGTCAAAGTTTTCATCTACGTAATTACCTCCCAAATGGTTTTGTTTGGTTTTCAAAACAAATTGTTTGCTTTGTTAATGGAAGTGCATACACCAAAATTAAAACTTCCTTCTCCACTTATGTTGCTGCAGTAACGTAACACAAGATATGTTCTCGACTAAACGTAAACATGTACAACCAAATTTTATTTTAACATTTCGCGTATGATGCACGATGCAGACGATGCAACCGCTGTGTTTAACATTTGACACATTTCACAGCAGGATACGGTTAAGCTGATACGACCAGTACTTTGTGATATTGCTGCTGATGTTCCTTAGTTTTATTGCCATTGTTGCCTCTATTTTATAAATTTATTTGATTATCGCGCATTTCACTGACACGAAAAAAACAATAGGTATGATTGGAATAAGCAGAAATTGATTGCTAGAACAATGTTATGCAGGAGAGTTGGAAAACTTTCGAGTTCGCGCGAATCATAAAATTTATGATGTACAACATAAACAAAACAACAAGAAAAATCTTGCAAAAGGATGAGTTTGCGTAAATGTAGAGCTAAGAAAGGCAAGGAACACGTAAGTACATACGTGATACATCATGGATAGTGCGCGTGACCAGAGGTCTAAACATCTCTGGAAGGTGCAATTAATGAAAAACTAAACGATGTGAAATATATCTACAAAATGATTTCGAATAAGAAACAAAATATGTTTTCAATAAGGACTTATCTAAGATACTGCGCACTGTCTTTGGAAAGAGTAACTGGCAATTTTAATATAAAAAAAAAAAAAAAAAAAAATAGCAGAAATATAGAAAGCAGAGTTTGCCTTAATTTTATAGACGAAATGCTACGAAAATAAAAAAATTTGAGATCGAGTTCACGCATTCGAATCGTATTACCTCACCTTGTTGATTGTACTTTGATGCTGAAACTTGCGCTATCCTGATTTATCTTAAATTGTGCTAAATTTGTTTAAAGTTCAAACCATTTTATCAGTGACCATGCCTACGATACTTCTAGGTAGTGTGAGTTTCGGGTTAGGGTTTCCATAATGACTTGTGAAGTGTGTGTTTTTTTAAATGTTATAAAATTTGGCAAAGCTTCCCTATAGACAATGAGTAACAATATAAATGATTTTTTCAAAAATTTAGTTGCCAGTTTAAGTTGCTAAGGACCTAAGTCCATTTTCCAAAAACAAAAAAAGTCGAGATAGCTACTGTAATAATTACTTTTCCACATTATTTCTTCATCTTAAAGCAAATCGTAACTCAGGTTTCTGCAAAATCACTAAGATTTTAGATAACGAAAATTTTAAGATAACGAATTTTCAAACTTGGTTTTCAAACTAAATTCACTAGTTTGTTTATTTTGCGGCTGTTTTTTTATATTGCCTTACACATTTTTTCTGCGCTTTTGTCATACATGGGAACACTTTTTCTTGCCGCTTGCAATGGGATAACAACAAAATAAAAAGGATAACAAAGATGTTGGATTATTCGTGTTATTGTTTAGCTTTTAAGCGATACCTAAAAGTCACGTTTAGCACGTTTGCTCAAATTTATAATACTGGAAAAGGATCAATCGAAGGTTAAGAAAATAAAAGAAAAACACAAACTATTACCTAAATTGAAGATTGTATTGTCAAACCCAATGAAAACTAAATGGTAAGTTTACTACTAAAGCACATTTATGAGAGTTGTTGTATTGTTACCTTAAGAGAAACTTTCTTCAAAGGTTACTTCAGAATGCCGCGCATCGGAGCGATATGAATGCAGAAGCGAGCACATTGAGTTCATTACGGGTCCGCGAGAATTGCTAGAGCTTGCCTCTCTATATCCGTGGATATTAAATGTCATAGACTTATTGCGGGCAACGGTCAAGTGCAGGATGACATTCAACCGATTTGTGTTAAGCCTGATTTAGAAGATTTCGCGGAACAAGCAGCTGAAACAAGGTTGTCGACCGTTATATTACCACGGCATTTATAAGGAATCTGTTGAAATTTACTTAAATGGGTAGCAAAGAGGAAATTTGCAGCAATCAAGTGAAAAAAACCAGAACACAGAACTTACAAAGGATAATGGGAAAGACAAGGAGCCAGCTTACCAAAAGTAGCAAAAACTATCGTTGGCAGTCTGTCGTCGTGCTCAAATGATTTTATTTCATTGGCTAAAGCGACAAGTATCGACGGGATTAAGATATTGGATTTGGGAATTTAAGAATGGGATGAGCGTCAATCAGTTTTGCTACCAGTTTACTCTCCAACGTACAATTATAGGCATGAGACAAATCGTAATTATTTAAACAGTTTCTCAGGTGTGACATTTAGGTATGGGATTTTTATTTAGAAATAACGTACTTCTCCCTTCGATGAACACCAGTGTAGAGTCGAACTTTGAAAAACAGAAGAAATGAAGACAAACTCATTCCTGATATTTCTTCGTTTTATTTCAAATGACGAGTTGTCTTCATCTTTGTCTGTTGTTGATTAATCGTCAGAGCTTTCCGTAAGCCGCCATTGTCTCCAATAATTTCATCCCTCTTTACATTGACATTAACGGAATGTCTAACTTGTGCAGTCAAATATTTTTGATGATATTTCGGGCATCAATTGAAACGATTGTGAAATGATTGGAAAGAATCATTAGATCAATTTTTCCTCGTCATCATAACTATGAGTAAATTTGTGGCCTAATAAAAAAGAACCCAACCTTGGTACATTTTACGACAATGCGAGTAGTATATACGTTGGAAGGAATTTCGCTACGCAAAAGAAAGGACTGTCCTTTTTTCTAGTCCCGAAAAATACGAAGCTTGCTTGTAGAAGTATATATACAGGGCTTCAAAGTGTTTCCGCTCGCAATCTAACAGTTCAACCATTTTCTTCAATTTGCCACGCCTACTTCAATCTCTTGTCAATCCACCTCCTGCTCAAACAAACGCTCTCTATAAACATCACAATTTCTTCATATTCCATTCCGTTGATTCACTATACTACATATACGAACATTACAAACATTGCATTTCTAAAAATATGTTTCTTAAAAAGGATTGTTACAAGAAAGTATGAAGGTCATTAAAATTATCCATATATGTGTTACACGTACGTTATGCATATACGAATTGATATTTTTCCTAAAACTTCAGTTAAATGTACTCACCTCGCGTCTACAAAAAACATGTTCCTTAAACGTCTGTTTGTTACTATGTACTACAAAAAGCATAATAGGTTCGAAGAAAACAACATATGAGTTGCTGTCGGCGTCAACGAAACCTGAATGTGCGCAGATAAATCTTTCCATCAAAACTAAACTGCTCACCATATTGTTGCCTTTCGACATACTCAAGTTTTATATCATCTTTTGTCATTTGTATACTGATGTTAGTACTTTACTTTACATAAATACATCTGCTAAAGAAGAAAAAACATCAGTATTATCCTACAGCGTAAACGGAAAAACAGAAATTTTATTTTGTATGGAAATTTTATTTTCTGCTGATAGTAAGACTATCAAGTAAGGTGAGCGATAAAAGGAAAGGGAAATTTTGTCCAAATTACTTGTAGATGGTATCATCGATCGCTTGTAGAGAAAATATTCAAGAAAGTAAATAATTAAATGAGCAAGCAATGAATAATGAAGAAATTTTTTGTTACATTCTATTGTTAAGTATGCCATGGTGCAGCTGGTGCTGATGTGAATGGAACCTGCTTTAAAATCTATAAAAATAAATTATAAACTTGATTTTGTTTACTTCCTTAGACAATTTAGTTGGAAATAGAGCTACGGGCTCTGACGCGATGTGATAACAAACATATCACATGAACAAGTAAGAACATTATAGTCGAGCAAGCCCGGCCATTAAATACCCTACATCACATTGCCTAACACAATTTTTATTTTTGTATGAAACTACTATTAAGGGTCAATTTTCATCACAACATGTCACAAAGCTTGGACTCTTCTGCTTACAAAGGATCAATTCTGAGAAATCGTTATGAAGGTAGGATCCAAAAAATAAGTCGAAATGGTCCAAATTTGGTACATTTACTTTTTTTATGTTAAATTACTATTATGATATCATTTTCAATACTTTATGATGAAGTTTTGTCGTATAAACTTTAGTTTTCGTTATATGAAAGCTTTCATACCAATTTAGAATGCCCAAATACTACTACTTAACCACTTTTGCGGAGAAATTTTGAAAATTGCAATGTGTTTCCATATAACGGCTTTTTAGAATAGGGCGTTGTATGGAGAGTGTTCGAAAACGTGGACCAATCCGAACCGTTTTCAATAGCGTGCGACCTTGGGTCAAAATACGTCACTGTACCAAATTTCGTCAAAATATCTCAAAAATTACTTGAATACAATTAACATGGACAGACGTCAGACGCTTAGATCAATTGAGATTATGATTCTGAATTGCTCGGTACAATAAATGGCGGATCTACCTTAAGCCCTTATGCGTATTACATACGACGGCAGCAACTTAATACACTCTGTCCCACAAGTGGTGTCGAGTATAATAATAATAAAAATTTTGCAATATTTTTATATCATTTACAGTCTTTTCTGAACGCTCGCAATCACGAATGGGAAACAGCAGGGCAATGCTTTGCCAAAATTCACGAATTATCAATTAAAGCGACATTTTAAATAATTGAAACTAAATTAAAGTAAAAATAACATAATTTACAGAGGAGGTTTATGCTTTATTTGGAATCGTTGACTCGAAATTTACTGTAGATGCTTTTGCTGAAGCGCCGAAGTACAAAAATTTGAAAGAAAACAATATTCGGCGGTAGTCTTTCAAGGATTAAATTTATTGAAAATGAAAATTTCTTCCATTCTGTCCGTGCTGGGTTCTTTAATCTGCCCTGCAGATTCAATATCCTTGATCGTAAACTCAACTTTGGCCTCCACATTGACAATGTGCTGCTAAAGTTTGTCTTACGCTGTGAAAACAAAACAATCTAAATCTATATCTGTCTCTACAGGTTAAGCATATCATTGGGCATTCATTCCTCATGACGCATGTTAAATATTGCATTGAAGACTTTTCCGGATATAACTTAGATAACTTAGACAACTTTAAAATATTGTTGACCGTAGAACACTCAACTGTTCAAAACTTTGTCGTCAAACTTAGAGACTAAATCTCCTCCTTCCTCAATGCTTTTTCGGGCTGCTTATCTACCTCTACAAAATCATTCAATCTCGATTCGCAAGCCCTTTAATAGAGCGACTGCAGTGATCTCGATCGAACAGAAACCTTAATTACTCATCTTAATACCACGTTTGTCTAACTCATCAGAAATGGAATGCATTACCATTGAGTGTGAAATCCTTCGATGACTCTTTGAAGCCATCTAACCGACTTGTACACTTGCTTATGTTTCAGTTTTCCTTGCACATGAAATGTATTTATGTAAGTAGGTCATAGGCCTATGGCCTTATACTTACTTAACAAATGAATAAATGAAATGAGAATTGAAAATAAAGAATTTGGAAGAAAAATGTTACCCAATTTGAGTATTTTCCTCCCATTAATGCCATAGTCAGTTTTATTAATTGTATGAGATAAGTTCATTGAAAAATTGAAATTATTTTCAAGTTTTTAAACTGGGGAACTCAGGACCGATGGTTATTTTCCGATAGGGCTTGGTAGAGTTTTTTTGTCATGAATCAACTTTGCTTTTACCCCTAATGCTGACATGATGAATGTTTGAGGCTCATTTGAGTTTTGTACTTCATTTTTTTGTTTATTTCATATTGTATTTTTAAAATTTTTTTTCAATTCACTTTAAATTAATAATTAATACAAAAAAAAAAAAAATTATATTAAATTTTAGAGTTAGTGTGTGTGTGTATTACTATGTCACTATGTGAGTCATGTGATGTGAGTGTTATGAAGGACCTGATCGAGAGCAAAATTTTGAAACAAACGTGTGCCGAGGAACAATATACGCCATTTCAAAACAGTGACCGCAGTAAGATTTTTGATCGTTTCTTGACGAGCTATCAGTTAAATTAAAGTTTATGGAAAATTTACAAAAACAACAAATAAGTATTTTCTTATTTATCCAAGGTTGAGTTTAAACTATAAGCAAAAACGATCACAATTTGTTGTGGTGCAATTTCTGTATATTATCGGATAAAAAGTTTTCAGTGGTCATAAATTCATCTTATTAAATGATGCTGATCTGCTAAGTCGCTTACTATACCACTTACTATTTTCCAACAACAGTGACACTAAGCTTATAGGTAAGAAACCTCAACTTTCTTGAATTGGAACCGTGTTTCTAGACCTTAGGTTACGTATTACTTTTTCGAGAACATACAATTTGTGTCTGCGGTTCTCTCGTCGTTTAGACCATTTCTTAAAATGGTTCTCTCTAATGCCAAGCAAACAATAGCGAATATTCACATTGAATATATTCGTTTTATATCTCAATAAATCATTTATGCGCTAAATCGTTATATGTTCGCATAAATTCAACTGAATGTATGAACAGTACGAATTTGCCTGGTCCAATGCTGAAACGGCAGAAGATCTTTTCGAATCTTCAAAATCAACTATGTATTTTGAATTTAACGAAATATCTCTTGTCTGCGCGCGATATTTGAAAATATTCTGCCTTATGGAAAGTGCAGGAAAATTTCCATATTAATAGCTCCTGGTGCAAAGGTGGCAAGCTTTGCGTATGATAAGCGAGAACATCTTCCAAAGTGTCCTTTATTGGCTTAGTGTACATATTCAATGTTTGCCATATTTTTCGTAACAGCTTTCACTTAACGTCAAGCTATACGATTGATTTTCGCATTTAACAAACATTTGAGTTTCAAAGATATTGTTTTACCTGCACCTGATCATTCACTAATAAGCACAGTAAATGAATGATTTATATTGATAAAGCTTGCTGGGTTGTTAACTATTATAATGTAGAAATAAAGTACAATTTCACGGAATAATATGAAACAACACAGATAAATAGTTTACATAAATTGTTAAGAGTGCTTCTAAAATTTAAAGTCTTTCGAAGATGTGAACCAAGAAAAATTGTCCAAGAAGATCACTTTACTTCTTAGTTTCATTGGTATTTTTTAAAATCATGCCTCTCTTGCATTTCTCTTCGTATCGATTCAAAGGTGACAATCACCAAACATCCTACTATCTGAATCTATGATTTGTTGGGTGATTCGGAAAGAAATTTGATTTTTTTTTGCCAAAATAAAAGTCGATTCTTTTTTTATAGTTTATCAAGAAGAGTTGAATTCATTAACAGTTTGCTTCAATTAATGCCAATATTTTGTCTCCATCAACTCCTGCTGGCTTTCCGGAACGTAATGCAAACCGTTTTTTTTTTTACTGGCGTTCTGTCCATTCATCGCCTCTATACGCACCCAATAATTTTTTTCTTGCTTGAACATCATTTTTACGTTTTCACTAGTAATAGAATTAAACTATGCCGAAAATGCTTCTTCCGACTTTCCATATTTAGCACAGGGCGCAATGAACATTTTTTTCGCCGAATCAAATGAAACTTTTCTCGCACAAGCATTACGATATCAGCTATCGAATATGTGAAGATAGTGCATCTTAAACGTGAATTTGGCCGCAAAAAAATGCAACTACTTTTGGTCTTGGGAAGAAAAGGTTATGGCTTTACGAACAATCTAACAATCTGTTGCAAAATTATCTTGGATCTTCGATTTTTCGATTTCTCTTCATCGAAGAGGGATGGCACTCACTTATGCTAACTCTTTAATAAAAATGTATTTCTAAAAATCATGACAACATTGAATATCAACGAGCATAAGTCTAGCTTTAGTCAAGACAGACATAATTTGAGCCTTAAATAATAAATACTAAGTCAATAGTGAAAGATTTACTTCAGTGTCCAGTACTTGTTGCGTCGTTTTAATAAATAGATCACGTCTGATATAATGCTTAGATATTTGCGCGTCTGACTAAACGAAATCAAGACCATCAAATAATATCTGGTTTGGCGTAGTTCGTTATATCTTTTCACCTTCAAGAGATTGTAAACCGCTCTTATGGCTTCAAGCGAATAAATGTAATTTAATTGGCCGTACACGGGATCAATAGATGCATCCAACGGCGTACAAACAGAAATGTGCAACTAAGATTGAATCAACATAATTTTCTAAAATCCGATAACTTTCCAGATTATCATGAACTAACCTTAGACAACATTGACTGCAATTTTAAATATAACAAGGATGAACAGTGTATTTTGATTTTCGGATTTCGGACCTAATGTCGACATTCACTTTGAATTGTCTCAAAGGGTGTCAAAGCTGCATGCAACAATTTAAAAAATAACAATAGACTAGACATGAGTAAGGTGCAAGTAGTTAATGAAACTCACAGGCCAGATAGCAAAAAATGTTCTTCGAAGGCGATTCGTTCAAAAAGGATAATTAGTAATACCTGGCAAATAAATTTAGTTAAAAATAATTTTATAAATATATTCATATATTCGCATACGTTTTTGCATAAGACATTGCATTCATGAATGTAGTTTTTTTTTTTTAATTTCGTTTTTATTTAAATATTGTATTAAGAATCAAATTTGTGTGTGTGTGTGTGTTTTTATCGGATTAGTTTCAAAATGTTACTAATTTGCCTTATGATGACAGATTTTTGATGTGAACTCTAATTTGCGTATGTAGTTTGGGCAGCTTTTTGCTTATTTTTGTTTCGAAGAACGCACTAAATTGTATAAAAACCGCATCACAAGTGAATAACGGCATCAGTTTAAGTTATCACCAGTTTAACAAACCAACTACTAAACAACCCGCAATATAAAAATGAAATTCATCATTGTTTTCGCTACCATCCTTGCCGCCGCTTTGGCTGCACCTCAACATTACGAACATCACGATCATCACGATTACGATCATGCCGAGATTCTTCGTTACGAATCTGATGTCCGTCCTGATGGGTACAAATTCGGTTTCGAAACCTCCGACGGTACTCAACACGATGCCGAAGGACATTTGAAGGAAGGACATGACAAGGAACATGCTACCCTCGTCGTGCACGGCAGCTTCTCCTTTGTCGACAAAGAGGGCCACAAATATCAAGTTAACTACGTTGCCGATGAATACGGCTACCAACCAGAGGGAACTCATATACCTCATGCTTAAGCCTGCAAAATTGATAATGATACTGTGCTATATAGGTTTTGTTTTTCTTAAAATTTTAATTAAGAATAATTAAAGAATAGAAAATATTTTAAAAAAGTACTTCATTTGCGTTTTCGAATATATACATTTTTACACTTTATAGTACTAGGTCGACTGAAATGAATGATGATTGTCAAGCGACCATTAGAAAGCAATAGAGCAGCACTGACACGCACTGCTAGAATTTCAACTCTCAGATTTCGTAAAAAAGTGTGTGCTGTTTCCAGCCAATATATCTAGTAATTCTGTTAGATCGTTCGTATGAGAACAGCAATTGAAGCAACAACACTACGACAACATTGTTGTTTGAAAGCAAATATTGTAAACCCTACAGACATGAAACTCTTTGCAATAACATTTTTAAAATTATTGCTCATGGACGTGGTAATGAAGATGGAAGACAATGGTTCGTACGTGGTTGCGTGAGTTTGAAAGCGCTTGAACGGTCTTCGCTAACAATGTTTGTTCTGTGCGTAGCAAAGCGGAGCACTGAACAGACGCTTTATTACTAACAAGATTTCATTATGAAATGGACACAAATGACTACGCCTAGCACTACCAAAGTCGCGGACGCCTCACAGCTAAATAGGACTTGTGTATTTAAAAAGTGATTGCGCTTAAGCAAACTATGTCCAAGGGGCGAGCGATGTATTTACTAAAGTCTGATCCGGGTAGAACTTTCTGAAAAATCAGTCTAGCTGTGAATAAAGCAGTGAATAAAACTTCGTTTGGTTGCAAACCAGATCTAATGATTGATGTCAACTAAAAGCTTTACAGCCATAGATTTTTACGACGTGAAAGTATTTGGTACCTGTGAAATACGATTGCTTGACGGTATTAGTAGAATATAAGCAAGAACTTTTATGCAACAATTCATAAGAAAAAAGCGGGGATGTCTAGAAAGTCACGCCACATGCGGAAAGAAGAAATCCCTGTAAAAGTATAATCAGTTTCATCGAATTCATTTTCTTACTTTATAAATCAAGGCAATTGTTCCAAGCCTATTGTTCAACCTAACAAAAAAAGGTCAGATACTGAAAACGCACATGTTTTTAAAATAAAAATTGTTTTTGTATTTTGAAAACAGTGTTATGTTGTTCTTAACCAGCTGTTTTAGTTCCTTATGAATATTTCTAAACATTTTTGAAGTTAAAAATAAGCCTTAATGTATGTGTGTAACACACACAACCACTTTAGTGCTTTTTAAAATGGGATTTAGTAAATAGCATGTGAACATCCATGTAGAGATTGTATCCATTTTATCCAAATTTGAAAGGAGTACTTCATCAACGAGTGAATTCAGTGGAAGCGCTTCAAAAAGTTGGCATAGGTGGTATGAAATTTTTATTTTCAATTTCAACAGAACTCTTTATCCCAATTTTCCGTGGAGGAATGCTGACATTCTCTATTTAAAAGCAGGAAAAAAGTTATATATATTAGGTTGAAAGAAAAGAAGTCTGTTCATTTTTCGCTAGATGGTCGGCAATTTCAGATTTATGGTCGTTGGCGAGGTGACATTTTGCACTAAAAAAATTCTATTGCTGGTTTAGGTTTGGTCTATTCAGTTGTGAGTTACAGGAAGTCAACAAAGAGAAAATTCGGTACATTTTAGAGTTTTTCTTTGATTAGGGCGAAAATGCAAGCCAGGCAGCTCAAATTGTGGATGGTGTTTATACTGTACTGTAACAGCCAATTACGTGCAATTTTGGTTTTTCGGATTCCAGTCAGGTATTTTTGATCTTAAAGATGCACCTTGCAAGGTAGGCCCGTTGTCGAAAATGTCGACAATATCCCAGAAATAATCGAAGTTGACTGGCTTGTTAGCTAAAGATCGACCTTAACAGTTTTAAACCATTTGCTCAAAGCTGGATTCAAAAAGAAGCTTGATGTTTGTTTGCAACACCATTTAACACAAAAAACGTAATGGGTCGAATCGCCATCTGTGAAGCTTTTCCGAAGCGGAATGAAATCGACATATTTCTTAAACGAATGGGGGTTGGGGATAAGAAATGGGTCATGTACGATCACATTGTGCGGAAACAATCGTGATTAAGCAGCTCAAACGGTGGCCAAAGTTGGACTAACGGCCAGGATGCTTCTGTTGTGGATTTGGTGGGGCTGGAAAGGAAACATTTGGAATCATATGGCCAAACACTAAATTCGGGTGTCTACTGTCAACAACTGACCGGCTCGAAGATAGCCATTGACCGAAAACGGGCAGAATTGGCCAATCGGAGAGATGTTATATTCCATCAGAATAACGCCAGGCCACACATGTCTATAGAGACTCGCCAGAAACTCCGGGATTCCGGAACTGGCATCAAGTAATTACCATACTTTTCTTGCATTGCAAACGTTCCTTAGTGATAAAAAATGGGCGTCAAGAGAAATCGATTACTAGCGTTTCT
>CCAG010001879.1:0-34749 GCA_001077435.1 Glossina morsitans morsitans
GCGTTTTTCTTAACAAAAATTTGTGGGTTCTTGCTCCCTACAAAATTATTAAAATTACAAGACTGAAGTTTTATTTTGTGAAACACTTTACTCTTTACGTGCAAAAATGGAAAAAATCGGCCAGGCCCACGCAAAGTTACAAGTGATTAAATTTTACTTTTTTTCACTTTTTTGAGATTTTATGCTTATTTGTCGTAAGGCAAGCACAAAAGAACGTTTGAAACTATTTTGCACATTTCTCAAATGAAGATATATTATCTGCCTAAAAATGGGTGGACCTGGTGGATTAGTCTTTTCTGAATAATACTAGCGATATGGGTATCAAATAAGAGAACTTGGGCAGTAGAACGAAAGAAGCATGGTAATGGGTATAAAAGATTCGGTCGCGAATGAATATAATCTTCTTATTTGTTGTAAATTAGAAAGAGAATTTTTCCCTTTCTAGAACAGTGTAAGTAAGTAAAATTTTTTTTTGGCTTGTCCCCTTAAATGCATTTTCAAAGCTTAACTTAACATCCCTTAGCGTTGTAAAAGCAAAATGTTGTTCACATAATAAAATTTTTTGCTTAAAAAGAATAAACAAATGAAATAAACATTAAAAGGATATAAAAAAACAAATGCGAAAATTATGTTTGTCTTATGGCCACGCTTGGACAACCATTGTCTCCATTTATTTATGCATTTTAGCTTAGCAGGCCGCACCTTGAGGTGATCTCCTAAATATTATTAAAGAAAATTTTATTAAGAATTTTATTAGAAGATATTTATTATAAAAACTTTAAGTTTTTCATCTTTTTAATTGTTTTAGACGTTAATATCTTAATGGGCGATATATGCGCGCTGCTTAGCAACGAAACCGTACTTTGGTTATCAACTAAGAATAAAAGTTTCAAAGTTTTTCGTTTGTTCTTTTTCCGCATGAGTAGCCGGGTGGGAAAGAATCGCAGCCAGTGTCCCTGGTTGCAAACCTTAGTGCGGTAGATAATACTTGCTAATAATTGTAATGAGCCGTAATGGTATAGCACTTAGTGATTGAAGACATGCGCACCAGGTTGCCGCCACTCCATATGTGTTTTTCCTTCTTCACTTCTTCCTGATCATCACTACGCTTCATGAACAGGAAGCATGCCCCGAATAATTAATCAATCTTACAATGATCTCTTAAACATTTAAAATTTACATCCCGTAGGCTGGATTGAATTTTTTGAGCGGCTGAATAGTTCGATTGTTTTGATTGATTCTTTTCAGCTGATCTTGTAATCGAATTGCGAGAGTTTATGTCTCAAATAAATTTGAAAAATGATAATTTCTTGCTCGCGAAGTAGTATTACTCCTTGAACCATCGGCCTCCTTAATACTTGCTTTAAACTTCTTTTCCTTCTATTTCATGTTCTAAGAAAGCTTTGTTAAAAAAGGCTTGGAAGATAAACCTGTCACTGTACCGATATCGTCAAATTATCGCGAAAATTGCTCTCCTACAGGCTGAGTACAGAAATGCATGTACAGACAGATGAACAAACATGTTTGAATTGATTTAGGAATGAAGCTATTTGTACAATAGAAGGCATGTCTCTTGCAACTCCTTCTGGATATTGCATATACTCGCACCAACTTACCATGCTCATACAAGTGATGTCGGATGTAAAAAGTAAGGAAATTGCATTCGCTTTAGAATGCGTCTCTGGTATCCGTCTTTCAAATCAAAATATAAAAATTGCGTTTTGTTAAGACCTAAAGACATTTATAAAATTCTATTCCAACTCACTCACTCTCTCTTTCTCTCTTCGATCAATATCTATAGTGGATTTCAAGTTACCGTTTTTGACTTTCTGCAAGCTTTATGGTTGTATACCTATGTTCGGAGTTCGATTTACTTGGTGCGATCATTAACTACTAATATACCTACCAAGCTCTAGGTTTTTGCCTCAAAATTCGTAATACTCTTCTTGTCAAAAACAGAGAGACGGACAGATGGTCGTAGATTGAAATTTTACCCCAATTAATAATATATTTGCTGTATAGAGACTCTACCGCTGATTTCTGTGGCCAGACGAATATTATGTACTCCTATCTTTCAGTGTACAGACATTTTTAAAATCTTAATGCCTTCAATCCGTTAGCCATCAGATGTTATACTATATCTTACGCAAATGTCATAGCTGTCAACCAATCTGGTTTAAGACAAAGAAAAAATTAATTTTTCTTCTTAAACATGGCTATAATGAAAAGAAATTGACAGATATAATTATAATTTTACTTTACCTTTTGAACAGGTTTTCGCATTCACATACATAATGTCACTCACTTTGGCCTACGTAGACGCTATTCCCTCAAAGGAGAATCTAAAGTAAGTAACTTATCATAAAAATTCACGTTTATGTTTATAATAAAGAGGCACTCATTTCACGGTGAGCAGAATACGAATCCACATACCGGTCAAGCATCATACACATGTGCAAACTGTGGTGAAAAAAGTTCCAGTACCAATACCTATACCTATTAAAGAAAAGAAAAAGTATTTCAGCGAAAGTCTTGAAGACGACGATTTTGAAGGTTATGATTATTCAAAGAAGAAACGCCGGAATACGCCTCCGTTTATTTAATAGGTCTAATCTAATCCATTTTCAACATTTCGTTTAAATTAATTTAATGTAATTTTTTTTTCTTTTTCTTTTAAATAAAAATAAAAACGATAACATTTTTTTCAGTGTAAAAGCTCATTGGCTAGAAAACGGTTTTGTTTACACATACCTGGAATGAACGTTATTATGGTAAGTTTTAAATCATGCAAAGCAAACCCGCAAGCTTTTGGAAGACGGAGAGGTTGTCATACCTTAAAAAAACAATGAACAGTGGGCATTTTAAAGCAATTTTAAATTTAAATGAAGGATTGGCAAGAAAGAGGTTCTCGTTCATTCTTTTCGCCATTTCTTCTCTTTAATGACGTTTCATGATACGTTTCATGCGGTCCTTTCTATTTATGCCCATCACCGAAGGTCAAGGGGCATATTCATTTTAGGAAAACGTTTGGAGCGTGCAGAAGGAAGCTCCAGAGACCTCACAATATGTGCACATTCTTGATTAGCAACAAATTCTGAATTGATTTGAGCATGTCCGTCTGTCCTTGTTAAAAATTAAATGAAATTTTTTTTTTGAATTCAAATTGAACCAGTGACAGTACATGCCGCAGACCTCTTTAAAGTAAGCTTCTTTCACGCTGTTTGCTCGCATTGCTGCAATGTTTTAATATTCTTCAAAAATACTCTTTTTCTAATACTTTCTAGTTAGAAGAAAGCTTCTAAGGCTTAGTTGATCTCCTTCGTAACAGTCAATAACATTACGAGTGCATGATAATATGATCTTCGAGGATCTTTATTTCACTCCATCTCTTCACAGATTCTTTTCGTCTGCCCACCGTCCAATCTTATAAAATTGTTGTCTGCGTTCACCTTTCCTCTAGCTAGCCCTGCCAATCCGTTCCCCAAGATCCCTTTTAGGAATTGCTATCTTTGACTCTCTGAATAAAATCTCCTTTCATTATTTGTACACACAGACGCACAGAATATAAATTTAACGTAATCTGTAAGACGAAATGACCTTCGATTTCCGTCCTACACCGCGATGAAAATGGAAAAAGCCTATGCACATTTGTTATGTACAGATATAAGCGAAAAAACAATCTATTTATCTTTAATATATGGGAACATTCACCCAAAATCGAAAACGCTCTCTTCAATGAGAAAATAATTCATCTCTTTCTAAATTAATAAAACACACATGTCGGCCGCAAGCCCAAGTATAATCGCTCCGTTGGTCTTCTGTTGGCAAGTGAATGGACATAGAATGTGCTATGCTAGTATCCAGCGACAACAGACTGGTCCCGACAATATCAAGTAGTGATTTTACATATATGTCTTCATTTAGACGAAAGCATTCGAAGTCTGAACTCAGTGAGGAACTTGTACGGCGCTAAAAGCTCTCACACGTCCGATGATAGCGCGCACGAAAATACCCTCAAATAATTCTGATTCAGCTACGAATCTCAGATAGGGAAACATGTTAAGGAGACCCTTTTCGTTCGACGCACTCCGGGCAAAGAGATGCGCTGTTATGTCCATCCTGTGCAAGCATTGTCCGCAAAAATGCCAAATTCATAAGACGTGTGGATACGTAAATTGAACTAATTTTCAATGCACCCTGTATATGTAATCACGTAGGGCTAAAATTCTAAAAATAACATAAAGCATGCAAGGATTACTGGTCTACAGTTGTTAGCGATAATTTTGCATGTCCGTATACATATACATATATATATATAAGCATTCATCTCTGCTCAGTTTGTGCTACACAGTGTTTGCGCTTTTTATTCTTAAATTTGTATACCAAGTTAATATAAGTGAAATTTTTATTAACGACATTAAAAAAGGAAGCTTTTGACAGAGAGAGAGAGAGAGAGAGAGAGAGAGAGAGAGAGAAATTAAGAGATAACATCGGTTAAGTAAGTTAGCTATAGTATCTTGTAATTGTCTCATATAAAGCTTGCGGTAGTGTTAGCTTTTAACATTTGCTATTGGCTGAGACTGGCAGACTGCTCTACTAGTTGTGCTATGGTACCGTAAACATATCTAATATACATATTAACGTATTCTCGTATGCGAAAAAGTGGTGCACACTTAAGTAAATTCGTACTTATTCAGTATGAGTGAGTGAATATAGGATTTTACGTGTGCTGTGCTTTTAGCATTACCGCGAAATATTCTAAAAGCACACACATCAAAAGTATTCAAATAGCCGGTGTTGAGTCGGACGGTGATATAGTTAATGTTCGCAACTATAGCTTGTTTGGTTCTTTTTTCTTTTGCTTTTCTTTCTTTGGTAGAGAGTTAATTCATCGCATCTCGTAATATGTACAAAAGGTGAAAAAATTGGCGAATTGTGAAAGGAAATGTATAGGAAACGTACATAATGTGAAAATACATTAAGAAATTAAGTGTTCATGTCTAAAATTTGCGGAAAGAGAAAGAAAAATTAAAAAAAAAAAAAAATAAACAAATAAAAGTAAAAGTAAAATAAAAATAAAAGAAAAGCAAAGAAAAGAAAAAAAAAGAAAAAAAAAATTGCTATCATAAGCACAACGAAAATGAAGGAGGGAACAAAGTAAAGAACAGAGCTCAAGACTAAATAATCGTTAACAGTGTCACAGCGGTGAAAGAAACTGTTCAGCGTGTACGCCTGTAAATCCGTAAAATCCCTTTAAAATGATTGCTGTTATTACAATTGCCAATCAACGCGTTTTCTTTTAATATTTATTATAATATCATCTGAAGGAAAAGAAAGAACTTAAAATAGAAAAAAACTTCTCTTGTGGTAAATGTAAATGGAGAAGAAGACATGCTGACGCCTATAAATGTACCTTTTTTTGTTGCGAGGGACATCCAAGTGAATTTTTGCACATGTTCTACGTCATAAGTCTTTGCAACAACGAATCAATTGTGATACTTTCTAAAAACAAAAAAACCAAAAAAAAAACAAACAAACAAACACACAAAAAAAAAGAAATAAGTGTAAGTCGAGAGCCTTAGTTCATAATTAAATTATTTCAATCATATTTCTAAGTACATGCAAATGTTTGTGTTTCATATCATAAGTTAATTAAATTCAATTGCACAAAATAAATATATATGTATATGTATATGTATATGTATATGTATATAAATAAATAAAAGGGAAATTGTAAGGAAAGATCACTAGGAAACGTCATTAGAGGGTTTTAGCAATTTTCACATGCCCGACATTCGTTCGATGCATGAATGGATGAACGAATGAATGAATGAATGAAAGTAGACAGAGTATGCTTATTATTATTTCATAGACAACTTATTTGTCATAAGAGTTATTTGCTTATAATTATAAATATCTTTGTTTGTGTACATCTCTATATACACAAATACTATATATTTGTGCCTTTGTTTTCATTTGTGAGCTACCGAAGATACAAGTCAAGCCAATCGAATGCCGTACCATACCATACCGTATGCTACGCGTTACAAACAAATTTATATGATGTAAAGTACTGCACAGGGTCCCGGATTCTATTATGCTCTCTCACTATTATTATTGTAATGCATACACTTGCGAGCATTATTATTACAAGAAAAAATTTAATTATGCATTGACAATTAAATTAAATGAACGAACGAACACATGGTAAGGAAATTCATTAGATTTTCCTTACCTTGTGAGGAATTATTACATATTTTATGCGCTTGAACAGGCATTGTGTTCAAATAAAATGAAATAAATCTGAAGTAACATACATAACACTGGTTGATTGCTTTGTGAAATTTAAGCCTCGTTGACAGGCCACTTTCAACACTCATCCAATGCTAAGGTATTTTTTTATGGTTTACACATTTTATATATGTGAACAATAAGCAGTTTTTATGTCTCCGATATAAAGACACTTGATTACGAATGTGCAATTAAAAATGGGAAAAGAAAAAAATGTAAACAATGAATACTCATCCACCACTACATAACAAATAAATATATCATTTTCAATATTTGCACGAAATTTTAGATCGACGTTTGCTACAATCCAATAAGATCTCAAATTTATAATATTTTTAAACTTATTAGCTTATTTTCGATTTTGTGAATGACTCATGTCCATGTTGCAAATCAATCCATCAATTATTAAAAAAAACATACCAAAGATTCAATGTTTGGTCGCAACTTGCAGAACCTTGGTAATTATACATTGAAGATATTCTTAGTTTTATAACCCTAAGTCTTGAACGCCTTCGGTCTAAAGTAGATAGACAATGTTGTCAACTGTCTAGTATAATAGAAAAGTAAAATAAAAAAAGTAAAGTTACATTCGGCCTCAGAATTCTTGTATCCTCTAAAAGAGATTTTTTGCAGTATCGTTTTATTAATGACGCCTGGACGTACGCCTCGGAAACTTTACAAAGTGTATATATGCTTGACGAGGATGAAGAAGGGGAATCGATTTAGAGACATGTTTGTCTGTACCTTTGTCCGTCGGTTGTCTTTTTTGGATATAGCAGCAGCGCACAAACAAGTATTGGCCTTACACTAGGGTAAAAACCCATTCTGGATCGATCCGCCGGTCTGTCTATCTGTCTGTCGGTCGTTTTATCTGTCTTTCCGTCTGTCTGCCGGTGGGTCTGTCATCTTATTTTTTCGTCCATCTGTCCATCCGTCTTTCTCTCAGTCTACTCATCTCTCTCCAATATTCGATACTAAAGCCTAAAATTTTTGTCTAGGAAACAACAAGAGATTTGGCCTACGATTTTTTCTTATCACTTTCGTCATCTAACTCGGTCAACGAGCACATTTCACAATTTTATTTTTCTTTTTTTTTGCTAAATTATAGCCTAAAAATATTGATAAGCGTGAATAATGGAATTAATTTCGCAAAGTCTATCCCTACATCTGCCTAAGGCATTCAATGGTATGACCTCAAAGTCTTGCCTAGAAGAACGCAGAAACTTTAAAATGTTTTCTAGTTTCTCTCACTAGCTAAGTCAGTCAATGTGCACGCTTACAATTACTAAAAACTGAAATCTCTTTGTTAGTCATTCTCTCGTCTAAATCACAGTCTTTTCTTTAGAGCTTAAAATTGAATTTTACATTTTTTTTTCATAATATGTCTGCGTCAAGTTCAACGTAAATCCGACAAACTATTCCCTTGTTATTGTATATACATATGTATATAAACATATGTATTACAATTGTGATATATATAACAGGGAGATGTGCATTAACAAGTTCAGTTGGTACAGTTATTGACAAAATAGTGCTACATAGTGGTTTGAAATATACACAATGTAGGATCGACTATCTCTCCGAAGGATGGGAGTATATTAGGTTTGGCAAAACGTCTGCAGCATGCAGAAGGAAGCGTCAAGAAACTCCACAAAGTATATATATTGTTGACCAGCATTAAATTCCGAATCGATTGGTGGGAGTTGTTGGCATGACTGCAAAAATGAAGTTGTTGACTTCAAATCCTGCAAAACCGTTGGAAGTTCTCACAGGCAGGTCAATTTTGGAAATGGATAAAATCGGCCAAGGCCACGTACAACTTCAGCTTAGAACGCCTTTGTAATCAAAAGTACGAAAATTGGGCTTTTTGTTCTCATTACTCTTATTCTACAACAGACAAAACGACAAAAATTTCCATGCATATCCTATGGGCGATTTTACGGGATTGTAAAGAAAGGAAAAATTGGCCACGTTTATCCAACATTACAGAATATCGAAATTTTACTTTTCTTTTGTTCTCTTTTTTTTTAAGAGAACGACACCTTTTTGTTTCTTTTCTTTGGTTATCAAAAAAACAAAAAAAAAAAAACCAACGGATATCCATACTGACAACTCAGGTTTAAGCTATAAACACTTGAAATAGCTTTCATTGTCTGGACATTACAAAACGAATTAAAAACAGATTTTATTTCCAATCCATAGACTACTGAAATGAAACATGAAAATAGATAACATTTTTTCGAGATATGCAGATAAAGCAAATTATAACCGTCCGTAGTTACTAGATATACAACTTTCGTCGTACGGTGCACAATCCCACACTCATAATTAGAGACTAGACATGTCCACTCTGTAATTACGAAGAATGATTAAAATCTTTATTTATCGATATATATACACAATCACTATGAGGTGTTAGAGCGATTTAATGACGTCTCGTCCCGTTTCTAAGTTCATTTATTATCAATGTCTGCCCATTTATCATATTATTTATTATTGGAATTCGATGTCGATCCGCCTGCCATATGTCCTTCTTTCATATTATTTATTATGGGAATATAATGTCCGTCCTTCAATCGTATTGTTTATTATTGAAATAGAAGCTTTCGATAGAAGGCTGAAAGTTTCGGTATTTCTCAGCCATATTTCATATAAAGTGTAGAATTGGGTGAATATCTAAAAGGCGAGGTTTGAAAGAACGAAAGCTATCTGAAATAATGAAATTATGATGATAATCAATCTGAACGATTACCAAACCATTTCAAGAATTGAGTTAAGTGTACACTGAGAGCGTCTAAAAGTTCGAGGCCTGATTGGCAACAAATTAAAGCAACCTTTTAACTTCCTACACCACTACACGAATATATTAATTTTGCACGAATTTATGCAACACAAAGAAAAACTTTGATGAAATTTGGTACACCGACGTATTCTAGCCGAAGAACGCCATTGAAAATAATTCGGATCCAATTACTTGTTCGACCGCTTTTCATACAATATCCGCGTCGTTATACCAGTACCTATATTAAGCGAAATGGTGTAGGGTATTTACTGGGGGTTCGCCGTGGTCCACTATAGCGTTTCTGCTTGTATTGGTTGACCCTTTTCTGCGTACCTAAATAATTGCTTTTTATTCGTTAATTAACAGATCATTATGCGACAAGGACTTTGAACAATTGGCAATCAAAACACAGACTACGCTGAAATGTGTACACGTTTATGTAAATAAAAGCTTAAATTCAAATACTAAATATTTTACAAACAAGGTGGGCGGTATTTCATATTTGATAGTAACAAGGTAAAGGCAATGTTGGCGACAGCAAACTATATTCAAACGACTACAACAATCATACGCATCCTATAAAATGTTATTTTGTCTTAAAGATCTCGAATAATTTATACGTCATCAAGGCCTTCGTAAAGGCCTATACTCTTTAGAATACGACATGGCCCAATATTAAGCACCCTACACCCGTTTAGTTAATACGTGTATTCATATAACGGCTTTTCACAAAAAAGGTATCAAGTCCTTCCGGGTGCTGTTTACGTTCGCACAAACTTAATGCACCCTTGTTTAGGGCACAAAAAACTGTATTTAAAGTATTCTTTTGACTTTATATACATTAGCGACGTTCTTGAAAAGTAGTAGTACACCGATAGAACACCGAAGAGCAAGCCAGCTAAGCTCTTATGGAGTGAATTAATTTTTTTTGATTTAATAATTTTGAGCTCACAAGTGCATCCTGTAGGGTACGACAAGTTCGATTGTGTTCGAACCAAATCAAATCACTTTCATTTGTTTACATGTTACTTGAATTATTAATTAAATACAGATTGAGGTGAATTTGTTTCGTTTCATTAGCAAATGCGGATTTGCTCGTCGTTTCACGCAAACGGAGAAGTGTGACATTTTTAGCAAATTTAATATTCAAATTGGACAAGTGATTAAAAAAGCAATCGATATCAATGACCTATTTACGTTTCAAAACACTTTGTATTAAATCACAAATAACATACTCGCGTATACACTGCAGTATAGCACAAGAAAATAGGCATCGTTTGTACGTGTGTACTGCAAACATAAAAGAAAAAAAAGTGTGTTTTTTTTGCAAACATTCCGAGAGGACATAAACTGTAAATAGCCATATACATATGTATATACATATGTATCTATACATATGTACATGTATATAGTATAAAATAAAATAAAATGTGCCGGCAATAACTTTCTAGATTCAAAAGGAATATTTTAAAAAAGAATAATTCAAAAAAATACGTATTGTTTTAAAGTCAAAGGTATAAAAGTCATATAACACGTATTCTAGGCGCCGTCTCAGCCATTCTTACTGCACTGCAGTATACTAAAATTAGGTGAGAACGTTGTAATCTGACAAATGGCTATTTATTAAATACGCTACGTTACCTCGCTTAACACAACTCTACACCTACTTTAGTCATAAAATGCCAAATATAGGCCCTTTTGAGGTCCCGTAGTGGCAAATACTAAGTCTATCACATCACGTAAACATCACGTTCTTATTTGGTAGCAATTTTCATTGTAAAATATTAATAAGCGACTTCGTTAACATATTTCTTGTATGAAAACGAAATTTTTCTTTTCTACATAAAGACTTTATCAAGATGGGGCTTCGTAAGGAAATTAGCAGTAAAAATCAGATCTGGTTCAATCCATTTGATTTGGTAACTCTGGTGACTAGTTGTGGCCAAGAAAGCACTAAGAGTAGAAATATTCCAGCAAGTTATCCATATTTTGAATTGCATCACGGACACTCACAGCCTACACCTGTTTTTCCTTATTGCAACTATCACCTAATACGTAAGAAAGAGGCTCCTTAATAAACGCTAACCATACCCAATAAGAAAAATCTTACACGCGAACGACCTTCACTAGTTTTGTTCATCTGTGCTATTTCAAAAGCTAATTGGAAATATTTTCTACTTCAATTAAGCAAATAGTGGGTGCGCGACCGTTTAGCAGCTTTTAGGGCCTTACTTGTAAATGAAAAATGAACTCGACTTTCTCGACTTTTTATAAGTTTTTCTTTAACATGATTTCCAGATAAAGAAACTTCCATTCAATATTTTCGTTAATTTCCCTCTAGGGAGTTTTAAAAACAACTTAATAGACAAACAGTGGGGGATTAATGTATCAACGCACACATGGATGCAGCTAAGTAAGCACACAAACGGAATTATTTATCCCAGAACAATGCTGGCATAGCACCATAACCTTGCGAAACAATGAGGCGAAACAATATTGAAGTCGTGGATAGTTACGCCTCGCACCAAGGAGCTTCGGTCGTTTTGTTGCTAAGCCCGTCTGCGAGCACGGAAAACGCTTGAATAACACGGTGTCATTCGTGTTCTGTGAGTGCTTCTGTCGAAAAGGCAGTTGCTTGTAAATGTGGATACGCAAATGTTAAGATCGGATATACCGATAGGGAGAGAGAGAGAGAGAGAGAGAGAGGAAACAGTGGAAGCGCGGGGAGGAGGGAATAGAGATGAAAGGCGAAGGAAATAGGGCATACTTTCCTGGCATGTAAGCAAATCGCTTCAAGTAATCATCTTTCTTGTATACGTCACGAACGGAACGAGCCAATTGAACTAACGCTTCAGCCATGAATGGGTATGAAAATAAATTGTAAAAGAAAATTCATTTCGTTCAAGAGAAATGGATTTTATTTAATAAATTTTATTTGTAAGAATTATTACAAATATAAAGATATTTATGTTCTAACATAAAATCGATATGTACGAGTGCTACGCTTTTTACAGCATGTTTTTGGATTTTTTTCTCTTCGAAAATGCATAACATTTATTCATTATATTGGGTTGGGCAAAGAACAATGTCGATGTTCTTTCTTCAATTACGGAACCAGCCAGAAAGAGGTGCCATCTTAAGCTTTGCGTAATTATAACGCTGTCAATATGGTGATACTATCTGGTAAATACAACTTAGATGGTGTTCAGGTACATGTACAAGATTGTAATTTTTTCAAGAAAATTGTTGAGAAGATCTCATTTGCTGAGTAGCTAGACAAATAAAAGCTATCGCGTCGTGTAACGAGTGGTAATCTCGGACGGTTTTTCGGCCTGCTCGGTCCGAATGATGTTATAGATGTAAATGATTTTTATACTTAACAGGGCTGCCACACTTTCTACACATTTGGTGAAATGAGGGTTCTATCGCTTCTGTTGATTGAACTAAACTGATGGAATAAAAGAAATTTTTAAAAAAAAGAAGGCAAAAATTAATTGCCGAAATTACTCTCTTGCCTACATATTAGTTTCAGTACTAACGTACAATATGATGTTGATGTGCAGTAATGAATTCAAGTGTACCGCAATATTTTATGCAAAAATCAGCCCCATGATCACCGCAATAACCAAAACTCTTTTTGAAAGAAAATTCACATCAACTGTAATACAAATGAATTCTTACCTTAGACTACTTTCCTTTATGTCATGCGGGTAACGAACTGCGTTCTCTTTTATAATAACTGTGTTCTTACTGCAGTCATAACGAAACACAATAATATATCAATTCAATTTTTTTAATAGCATAGCAGAAAAAGAAATTGCGCGGACTGAATTCTCTCACCCCGTATATCATATCGTTTAAGTGTGTTATGCATTCGTTTATAGTGCATTGTGCAATTTTTAGTATTGAAAATGCCTGGATTGCCGCTATTGCTTGGCTAGATTTAAAACAGTCTATAGTCTATATCCTACAGTTTAGCGGACGTTATCGAATGCCAATGTCTAGCATTTCTAACCTTCTTTTCAAGCATTATTTACACAATGAGTTCTTTGTCCGCATCTCTCCACTTAACTTAACTTAAATCTTGATAGTGAGAAATACATTTTCACTTCGTCTTCTCTTTAAGCTAGATCTATGGTTGACTTTTCGCCAAACAAGAAAGATTAGCTCTTCTTCACTTCTTCAACTTATGGTTTCCTGAGATATTAATACGGAAGAGTATGCTCTACGAGTAGGACAAAAATTATTTTGTTGATGGATGGATGTACTCATGATGTGCTTCTAACATTCGTTCAGAAGCGAATACTCAGCTAAATTATTTTAGTTTGTTAACAATATCTGAGCAAAATCTCTAGTTTAGTAAACACAAGAATACTTCACACAAAGCCATTATGCATAGTGGAAAACTGTGACGGTATGAGATTTACTGAATTATATTTAAAAGTACTCCGAAGCTTTTTCTTTTTTAATAAAGCATAACAAACGACTCTTTTAATACGAAAAACAAAAAAAAAACAACATTCGTTTTTGTTTGTCTGCACTCAATTTTGCGTAACCTTCATGTATTTTTGTTCGCAAGGTAGCTCTCAGCATTTTATATTTTGTCCAAAGCAACGAGAGTATACTCGATTTAAGATATCGTTGGGCTTGCATATACTGGATTTGAGGTATCATTTGGAATTTTAATCAAACCTATCCGTACTTAGATTTAATTAAATCGAATCGCTTTGCCATTACGTAAGTCTATCGATTTTCTCACGGTCGTCAAAGACAACTAAAGTTTTTATCTATCAGTTTTAAAAGAAAAAAGATATGAAAAGTTTATCTTCGGTCTGGCGACACGTACTTCCCCACGTTGACAAACAATAATCATGCGATCTTATCAGCTGTTCGAGAACTTCGAAATAATATTAAACAGCGTTGCAGTCGTTTCAAACCGAATTGCGAGCAAAACAATCTGCGGGACTTTTCGCTAAGGGCCGCACTTCAAGTGAAATCAACGCTGCCTAGTATAGATTCATAACAAGCCCCTTGGTTACAACCTCCTACTTTTACTTTAAAATTTTGCAATGAGTTTGTAAGAAAAATTTGTAACTCCTGAGAAGCGAATATAGGTGGAAACCGGAAGACCGTCACCTGCAATATACTCTCTTCAGGCCTTGCGACTCCTACGAACGTTAAATGGTACCTGATATTTCTTACCAGACATTCAATTGTTCGCTTATGGGAATGAAGGCCATAAAGACAATAAATTGACGCTGACGCACATGACTTTCCGCATTTCTCGAAAAATATCTTAATATCCCGTGGAATGATATCCACCTATAGTCTATAATAATAAATATTCATAACCAAATATCTGAAACGTGAAAAGACTCGTAAAAATGTTTAAACTAAAAACCTATAATTGCCGACGATTACTGCTCTTCTGTCTTATTTAGTTGACTTAGGGAACTTGGGATGGGAATTTAATTTAAGGACCACTTAACCTCTAATCCTTACAAATGTAAGCGGACCAATGGAAGAATTGAAATTGGATTTCACCTGACAACAGTGAGGAGAGAGATTTTGTAATCCAGTTTACAAACTTTTTAGATGAGTTCAGGGGACGCGATGCGGCAGAGGGACTCATAAGTGCAATGTTTGACAAATCTGATAGAACCGCTTTGCCGAATGCAGATATTTAGCGAAACTAGTTTAAAATGATTTCCGTGATTCCCAGTGATTCTAGGGAAGCGTAGAAATTAGTCGAACTCAGCTCATATTTAAGATCATAATTGGTATTGTAAAAGACGAGCGGACGAATGGACGAACATTTCCAGGGCAATTCAGAAATTTATATTTTCTTAAGATATTTGCATCTACTTGGCATCCTAAGTTACAGTTACTGACGTATGCGAATATATTTCTTTGTGAGTAGAAATTAAAAAAGCGAATTATTTTATTAGTTTATTGTTTTTTGCTTTATTTAAAGAATTTCGGATATAAACAACATTTTTGGCAGTGAAAATTACTTACTATTCCAGTATTATTTATATTGTATTTCCTTAACCACATATGTTCTTAGAGAATACCAGTCCAGACAAATGTAATAAAAAGACTTATATATGATGCGCCTCCGAAGCCTTCAATCGTTTGATACGTTTCTGTTCGATTTACGTTAACTGCTATTGGCGATGTGGGATTGCGGGAAAAGAAAAAATCTTAAAAGAGAAGGAAAATTGAGATAAAATTTTAAGTTTAGCTTTCACTCTCCCCTTAACACTGATTGCCGTAAAACAATAAAAAAGGAGAGAGAAAATAAAGATCGTGCTTTTGTAGTTTTTTTAGGAATTAAGTAATTAATTAGGTAAGGGATGCTCCAAGGTGTTAGTTAGGTAGGAGGAAAAGAAGTGCAACCACAATGGAAGAAATAATCTCCAAGTGCAAAAGATTAACATATTGAACAGCTGCAGAATGCTCACAAATCAATGGGTGGTATAGGAATTTGAGAGAAAAACAACTGCAGAATGTTTACAAATTAATGGGTGGTATAGGAATTTGAGAGAGCGAGTAAAATTTGTAAGTTGTTTGTCATATTCTGGTAATTCATTATAAGCGCAAGGACTTAAATCGAAAGCGCAACCACCAATAGATAAACGTAACATATTGTATTGAATCCCTTCTTTGTGAAAATATGTTCTATGGTAAAAGGAAACAAAAGAAACATATATTTAATGTTTCATTCAGCTCTTATTAGGAGAGCGTAATAATTGAATTACTTGTATATTTGATCTTGTAAGTGTGGTTCTAATTTCTCTAATATGCATGATACAGATCCCGTAAATGCGCCTTATTGGGGCAGAAAGTCCTAACGTACATTTACTTTGGATTCTTGAGTGATGAGCTTTCCTTGTCCAGCATAAAGCTTCACTTTCACTTAACACGAACTTATTAAGGTTACAACTTTTGAAGCTTAGTATTATCGCTTTTATCGCAACTACGAGAATGTAAAACAAAACTGAAGCTTTTTAAGCTTTTTTCTTGCGTGGCACGAAATTTAACTAACGGTCAACATTAACACTTCTTGTTTTTTGTCAATGCAATCGATGCATTTTTTCAAATAGAATAAAGCAAAATAAATACGACGACGCTCCTGTAGTTACACACACACAGCACGACCTACACAAAAAAGCCATAATGCAATACACTATTTACAGCATGTTCTCACTCACTTTGACTCATACTCAACTCGTCGTATGCGCACTTACAAATTGTGGCATCTTACCGTGAAGCAAAACAAAACAAAGCAAAGCAAAGCACACCGAACTAACACGAATAGATAAACGATAGACAATGTAAGCCAGACTATCAGCGAGTTAACTACGAAATGCACGTATTATGGTAAAAACGCTTTAATGTTCGGAGCCAGAGCAGAGAGAGAGACATACGACATCGAGATTATTGTATATATTAATAATAAAAATAAAAATACAAAAAAAGTGCTTTTCTTTGTTGTTTTGTTGTTTAAAAAACTTTGCAAAAAGTGGTTAGTGCGCAATTAAAACTAAAACTCAATCACAACAAACATCGAAAAGTCAGAACACAACGGCAGAAGGTTAAAAACAAATTTACCTAAAAAAAAAATCAAAAAAAAGAAAACAACCATAATATTGATTGAAAGAATATATGTAAAGGAGAAGAAACAAAAAACATTGCATAATATATATTTATACAAATTAACGGGAAAGTGCAATTACTTCGAAAGCGGAAACAACGAAAATTATAAGCAGGATACGGAACACAAAAGGATTAAAAGAAAAGAAGCAGGGGAGAGGAGAACAAATTGAAAATCAAATATTAGGTCTTTGCCATCAACATATTATACGTTGACCTCATTGCTGCAAATTCATTTCTTTCTTTATTCCCTTGGCACCAATAATAAGCAAAAAAAATAAGCCACTGGCCTCTGGCGTAAACAGCAGCCACACACGAGAAGAATAGAAAATACGGGAAACAAAGAATATTGAAATAATCAAGTAAAAATAACAGCTGTAACAGACAAGACAAGAAGAAACGAAAGTGAAATTATTATATATTTACCATGCATTACATTCATTAACAAAAAAAAAACAAGACAACAACTGTCAAAATTTCAAAATCTGGTAATGAAAGCTTTTTCTTTTCCTTGCGTTTTTTTTTTTTTTTCTTCTAAAAACAAAACACAAAACTGAAGTGAACTAACTGAACGGAAAAAAGTGAAAGAAAATTCAAAAAAAAAAAAAAAAAAAAGAGAAAAAGCCATGTGTTTTTAAATTAAAATCAATATCGATTACACATATTTTAAAAAGTCTTAATGAAAAACTGTTTAATAAAAAAAATATTTTATTATTACTATTATTATTATATTATTATATTATATATAAAGCTTATTAACACCAATCGTCTGGGATAATCGCGATGCCTTCTTTATTAGAAGCTTTAGAACGTAAATATTTTTCTGATTATGGATCCGAGGATGATGACGAAGTCAAAGATGTACGAACTCTGGGCGAGAAAGGATCACGAAAACGTTTAATATCAATTTTTATACCGAGATTATCGCCATTGATGTGTGTGCCCGAATTGTTGGTATTAAACGATTGCGATATTGATCGCGCAGGCGATTTCGAAAGTATTCGAGAGAAATGTCAACATGTACGAGAATTGGATTTGGCCCAAAATAAATTGCAGGACTGGCAAGAAGTATTTCAAATTGTAATGCATATGCCTCGCATTGAATTTCTTAACTTAAGCAAGAATCATTTAAGCGGAACGTTATCAAAGTCTTGTGTACCACCTATTTCGAATTTAAGGGGTATTGTCCTAAATGGTACTTACTTAAATTGGGAAAGCATTGAGACTTTATTAAAAAATTTACCGGTGCTCGAAGAACTCCATCTAAGTCTGAATAGTTACAAGGAAATACTAATAGATTCAACGAATCCTGATAGCATTTGCGAAAATTGTCATTGCAAGGCTTACAGTTGCTGCCATAACGCCGAAATTGATAAAAGATCTTATGAGAAATGTCGAAGAATACCACCTCATACAGCCTTAAAAACTCTTCATTTCACCGGAAATCCTGTAGAGAAATGGACAGAAATATGCCGTTTAGGTCGAATTTTTCCTTGCCTAGAGAAGCTCGTTTTAGCGAAATGTCCAATTAAAGCTATAGCTTTGGTCGATGATTGCAACGAGGCTGCCAGCTATAATCATCACAGTCGAATGGCCAACGAAGCATCTCATGAATTTTTCCCAAGTTTACAATTTCTTAATTTAAGCAGTTCAAGCATCGATATGTGGGATAATATCGACCGTTTAGCCCGATTTCCTAAACTAATAAATTTGCGTGTAAAAAATTGGCCACTATGGGAAAATTTAGATTGCACCGAACATGAACGCCGTCAATTGCTTATAGCTCGTCTACCCAACGTCACAATTCTTAATGGGGGCGGTGTTATTGGTGCCGATGAACGCGAAGCCGCCGAAAGAGCCTTTATTCGTTATTATATGGAAAAACCGGAAAGCGAAATACCTTTACGTTATAATGAACTAATAGCTAAACATGGTAGATTAGACCCATTGGTTAATGTCAACTTTAAACCAGAAAAACGTGTCAAGATCTTCCTTACATATCATGATCAAACCGAATCGCGCTTAGTTGACATCAATCGGACGGTGCAAGATTTAAAATTCAAATTGGAGAAACTTCTTCATCTGCCATCTAATAAAATGCGTTTATTTTATCTCGATCAAGACTACAAAGATCTCGGCCCGGAAGAGATGCGTTTTCCCAATAAACTTCTTTACAGTTATAATATCCAAGCAGGCGATGAGATTATCGTAGACGAAAAGAAATAAAGTAACAAAAATAAAGCATATTTTTCACCTCATTTTTTCTATTTTATTATTATCATTTTTTTTTTTTGCTTTTTTTGCTTGTACACACGTTTGTCGGTGTGTATGTACATATGTTTTTATACGCATTAATTAACAATTTGCTGTAATAAAACTTTATACATACATACAACAATACAGAAAACAATGTAAATAATAAAAATTTTAAAATTATTTTATATTATTATTATTATAATAAATAATTTTTTATGATTTCTTGGAAAAAAAAAAAAAAACAAATTGCATAAGAGTAAGTTTGTTTGATTCGTTGGATATTCTTTACTTTTGATCTACTTTTTTTTTGTTTTTCCTTTTGTGATCATTTTTAATACAATATAAGACAAGATATGTAGGTTTTTATATCTGAATTTATATACATTTGTATAGCATACGTAGATGATATATTATTTATACGCAAACATATATATATATATATATATATATATGTATATATACTATATATACGATGTATTTTGTGCGCATAAATTTCAATCATGATAGCTTCTCTTTTCTTTCTCTCTTGTCGCGTTACAAGAGAATGCGTAGTAAAAGGCAAAAGAAATGCTACGCATGGCTTAAGGCGACTTTCTAATACCCTTGACCTGAAATACCCTTAAATTATAAATAAATACATTTGATAGATGCACGAAACCATATGATAATGGGAAAACCTCTTCTGCAGACGCGGCAATTTCTTGTGAAAATGACAAATAATTTCATCGCTTTGCTAGGCACGCGGCCTTTTCCGTCGAATGTGTGCAGACAGACAAACAAGTAGATATGTTTAGCAATTATTAGTAAGTAGCAGTAAGTAGCTAATACATGTTGACCACGACTTAATGCAATCTACGCTGTAGTATGGTTTGTTCTACACGTCTATGCACTGTACGAGGCCGGTAATAAAACGAAAAGCTTTTTGTCAGAAAACTATGGTATCATGATGTCATGTGATATGAGGGCAATTCCAGAAACCTCCGGGGGGCGGTTGAGAAAGCCTGTGATCTGGTTAAATGATTTAATTGGTTACGTTTGGCACATCAAAGACGTTAACAAAAAGTAAATAGGAAACAAAAAACCGGGTCGTAAATCTGTCTGGAATGGTGAATGCAATCACCAACCAACTCATTTTTCTTCTTTTTTTTTTTAGCTAGAAATTTTGAGAAGAAAAAACTTAAGACCAAGTTGAGCTCCTTAAAAGAAGTTTTAAATACATAACCTAAAACAGCTTAATGGATCGATATATAAAGCGTGGACAAAGAAGGAAGAAACCGTATCGTCGTTTCCGTACTAATTCTAAATAAATTCTTACATCAAATTAGTTTCTTTCTATATTCCATCAGTTAATTTTAATCTGAAATTAGAAACATTTTTCAGAACGGATTTTTATAAATATCTTGTTAGTTGTCCAACGTTCTAAGGAGCAATTTAAATGAATTTTCAACTTTGTCTGTTGCTATCAAAGTTCCTTATTGTGGGTAAAATTTTAAAATGATCCTTACTCGAGCGTACGAGGGGACAAAAGAGCGGACATAGCTGGCACTAACTCGTAGATATCATAACAATAAAAGAACATAAGAAGGATTGTTTCATCTGCACTGCTATAGCTAGATTCTTTTGTTGATTTACCGATTTTATCTGAAAACTGTAAGAACTGAAAACATACGATCAAATCGCATGATGTTTTTAGTAGTGATTTGAGTCGTAATGGGCAGGAAGATGGGCATGAGAGGCTATTTATTTATTTATTTATTTCATTCTTCGCGCTTATAGTAAACGTGTATACACTGTGTGAGACCCACGATACGCGGTGTATATATAATTGGATTAAACTAATTATACCACACATTTTTTAAGCAAAAAAAGAGAGAGCGCACACTCTGCGTCGGGAATAACAAAAATGTTGTTGCAATTGTAAATATAATGAAAATCGAGAGCTTTATTACTTAAACTTTCAATGTCTGTAATTGTAAAACTTTAAAACAATTGAAAACTTGTTTATTTTTGCATGTAAACACACTTAAGTGCTATGGGTGTCTAAAAACGAGCTAACGATTCAATCTTCTGGTATAATAAAATTTTTCCCCCAATAATTAAAAATATTTATTTCTTTATTATAAGGCACAAAGTAGCACGAAACTAATACATTACGGGCAATAAATGGTAAATAACCTGAGCAGATTCTTGTTTCCACTTTCAAGTTGACGGTACACTAGCGTTCCTCTCTCTTCATTACCTCCTTTCCCTATAAACCATCCTGATTAGCCCCCGCTGTGGTTATCAACATAGACAACACTCCTGCGTGAGTCTCACTGGCCAGGTAAAAAATATTATACCATAAATACCGGGAAATGCCAATAAGAAGAAACCAGAGAGTGGCCAAGATTCCCCCCATTGGCTAAGCACAAATTTACCGACTGGAAAATTTGCAGAAAATATCGGCAAATGCTCGACCATAACAAGGCGAGTAGCCTTTATCGTACGAGCTCTTCGAAAATAAATGAAGAAAGTGGCAATCAAGTTAACAAGCGGACCGCAAGGTTAAGACTTACGGACAATAAATGAGGGCGATGAAATGTATTCTTTGAACTTAAATAACTACGACCGCATAGGACCTTAAGAGACGTAATTTCTAAGCCAGTTACGCGAAGGAAAAATTACATAAATGGTTATTCGTGATCACAGGCATCCATTTTACTATATAAAAGAAATAAGTCTAGAAAATCTAACGCCTACAGCTGAGAAAGGTGGCAATGAACGTAGCAATGCGAACGACATAAAAGACTTTTGGCGTGAATGTGCGCGCTGCTATTTTGTTCTAGCTTTCCATCATTCACCCTACATGTGAAGGTTAAACCGTACTTGTGTGATCTTCTTTTCGATTGCTTTCTTGTTTATGGCAGCGGATAAAGAAGAAGGTTTGCTTATATTTTTTTAAAAGTCGAAGTTTCTAATCATCTTTAGCTGGTTGCTTTCTTTTCTCCTTTATTTTATTACTAAATAGAAAATATGTACGATTTTTAAGTGAAATCATCTCACTGCTCAATTTAAAGCACACGTTATACGCACTCATCTTTCACATCCGTGCGATTAATGTTAAGTTATAGAAACTCCATTTTATATAAAGGAAAACTTATGGCTTGAATGGTCACAATTTCAACCACGTATGTATATACTTATGTATAAAGGGCACGAAGTATTTTATTAGTAAAGCAACAACCAGAGGATCATTACGAAAGGGTTTCATGGGCTAACTATGCTCTCATATACTGAATCTTCTTTCCAAAAGAGCATATCTTCTTCCAAAAAGAGCATATTAGCGTCGTAGAGCATGTATTCGTCGGACTACTTACTACAAATGGAGTGCTTGCAATCCATGCTTCCATGCTTAACCATTTTTAAAGATGTGAAGACAAACCGACAGACAAATACATAACGTATTTCATTCTTTCTTGGCTAATACTTTGAAATTTGAAAAAAAAAAAAAAAAAAATCATTACATTGAGGTGAAATAAAAATTCGTAGTTCACTTTGGCCCACCCTAAGAAAAAAATTTGCGTACACATATATGTGAGAAAATTTATTCGAATTGAGCCTAAATTGAATGAATATAAAGTGGAATAACTGTTGCTGGAATTGATTCCACTACCTATCAGATTAGCTGCAATGCAATGCAATGCAATGCAATGCATACGGGCGACGATCATAGGATTCAAATAATTATCTCTATAAATCTGTCTTTTCGTAACATTGCCGCTTATGTGACATAGAAAAAATTTCTTTTTAATTTTCAATTAGTTACGTACGGTAAAATGATGTCATTTATCCCTTTAATGGTTGCAATGCCCATAAAATGCAACTCTGTAAGCGATCACTTTTGTTTTTTTTTTGTTTATTTATTTAAAACTCAATATTGATATATAACTGATTATTAAGGTAGTTACTGAATTAGTTTCTCGGTTGGAATGCGAAAATCAGTGAGTTTTGTCAGTCGTTCGCTTTTGCGGTCGCTGAAGTTACCCGTAGAAATTAAAAAAAAAAAAAAAACCTGTAGGTTATGAATACGCGACATGTTTTAAAAGAGAAGACCTGAACTGAAATTATAAATGACGTTTTTTTTCAAATTTTAAATTATCTGATTACGTTAGAATTATCGCAAATTGGATAATTAAGTTTGTGCGGTTACGCGAATTTTATCGACTTGTTCCCCTTATCTAAAGTGATCTCAATTTAAGTTAATCGTTTATATATCTCACTTTCAACAGTTATGGATCCTCATAATGATCCATTTCTTTTTTATGAACAAAAATTTAGGCAAGTGATTTATTTATTCGTATACACATACTAAAAATGCCAATAACTCTAAAGATAAAGAACTACATACAGCAGAATGAGATGGGCGTGTGTTTAGTTTTTTATTTACGAAATTTAAAAATTTCCAAGTATTGAATATCATTAGAATGACAAAAAAAAAAAAAAAACAAGTATCATTATTGTCGTTGTTATTATACTTTATTATTGTAAATTTCTAATTGGCACTAAGTTTAATAGAAAGTCACGAAGCCGAAAATAAACAAAGAGTGTGTTAAGTAATAATTGCAGCTTCTTGCAATCTTACGTCAAATAGATTATGTAAAAGACACAGCATCCTTTTCTTATCCCACGTTGAAAACATACTGAATAAGTAAGAAAGTTATTCTGTAGGGATTGCATTGACTTTCAATTCAAATTGGATTTACATCCAACGCAAAGCGAATTATCTGTGAAGTAAAAATTCGAAATCGAAGAAAAACGGAAAATTCAGACACCATATAAAGTATCAAATTCTAGAGCGATCTAAGTATGTCTATCCATCCATCTGTTCATTTCCGCGTTTGTCCTTGAAGGAATAAAAAAGGAATCTTCAGACATCCCATAAAATGCCAATTGTGAATCGATTTACGCATGTCTATCCGTCTATCTGTTCATCTCCGTGTTTGTCCTTCAATGGACGAAAAAACAATTTCACACACTCTAGTACTAGTACTAAATTCTAAATCGATCTACGCATGTTTGTCCGTCCTTGCTTTCATCTTCGCGTTTGTTTTTGAAGAAACAAAAACGAAAGCTTCATATACCCAATCGTCTATGCATGTCTGAGGGTGGACGTGACGAAGCTTCACACAATTTAGAAAGTACAAAATTCTGAATCATTGCATTGTTGTCTCTCCATTCCTCTGTTTATCTGGGCTTGATAAACACTCTTGGCCATAAATTTGCAGAAGTACTCGAATTCTTGTAAGCAAGGATTTGTCTGCGGATGTGGTTCCAAGCGCTCAAAGGACACGCCCACGGAACAACCTAAACATAAAGAACAATTCTAAAGTAAGAACGTCATGTAAGCGATATATCATATCTACGCTACAGGTCACAGTTCTTCTCTAGCACGTCTCCTTATAACGCGTTTTTCGTGCAAGAACATTCCAATATGTCAAATGGCTGATAAAATATACCTATGGCAGCACTTATTCGATGTGTTAAATTTTTATTGTTAGCATTTATAGGTTGCTTCTAATTCTACTTATCAAGAAATTCCCGTGAAAATGAGCAAACAATAAGGCATTGTTTTCTTTCTTTCTTTCTTACTTTCTTACTTGTTTCTGAGATTCTATATAAGGCGGTACGAATGCATTCAATTTATATTACTTCTGTGTTTCTTATAAGCCGTTGCTATAAAACGCAGCAGTCATTTCCATATAATAGACGTTAATTCTACATTTGCCTTAACGCGGTTTCCATAGGACGTATTCCCTGAGTTGAATTAATTGTGGTTTTCGTATAGCACGGGTTCGATATAACGGTATATGCACTGATCGTGTTATGGGAGACGTCACAGTACGAGGAACAATCGATATCTCGGTTGTCTCCTCTACCTACTGGGATCTACTGGGATACGAGTTTGCGTAGAGCTTTAAAAGCGTTTCATAGTTGGCGCGCTGCGCTGGAGATAAGCGGTGAGTGCTTATTTATGCGTCGATGGGTTTCATTGACGCCTTTCCGTTATGTCGCCTGCTTGCATATAGGGCACAACTATTGTTTCTTGTTTTACATATTCACCAACATTCAGCACTGACCCGTTGCCCAATTAATCCACGTTACACTTTTTGCTAATTTTAAAAAGTATATGGTGTTGATGCTGCTAATCTCGAACCGTACGAAAGGAGTGCAAGTACATTTATCTATTAACTGCTCAAGTTTTGAGTAAGCCGGCTGCTACTATTAAGCTCACCGGGCAATGTGGCCCTCGATTTTTTTACCCAAGACATTCATTTACTCTGTTAAGCCTTTTGATGGGAATATTGTTCCTAAGTTCACATAAGTATACGAGTGATGTCTATATATTTTAATATTATAGGATATGTAAGCGTCATTATCGTCGTTCATCAGATCGCTTTGTTGAGCCGCGAATGTCACTTTTGGGAAAGCCAATAAATTACAATCGCGGTTCGCGCCGTGATGCTCGGTACAGAAGGTTTCAGAGCAGAGTATACAATTTCTTGGAGAGACCACGAGGACCACAAGCAGTTTCATATCATATAATGGTGTAAGGATATGCAATATTTGTAAAAATTACAACTAATTTTTTGCAAATTGTTCCATAAAGATTTCTCATGGTCTTTACCTGCCTTGCTTTAAGTGTTTTCTCAACCATTGAGGAGTACGAAAAGGAAGCTTTGTATATATTATTTAGAATGGAACTATTAGTAGTAGTATGGTTCACAATGGAATTTTTCTTACGGTAAGTAATCCGTATATCCCCGTTTTCACCTCTCTTTCTCTCTCTCTCTCTCTCTTTCTCTCTCTCTCTCTCTCTTTATCTCTCTCTCTCTCACTCCCTCTCTCTCTTTCTCTCCCTCCCTCCCTCCGTTTTCTCTTCCTTTCACTCTCTCCATTTACCTTTGATATTAAAACGTAAACAACGAATACTTCTTTCAACAGGCTGTGGTCATCCGGTTGCCGTTCAAGGTATCAAGGATGTATAGGAAGATTAAAATTTTTAAAACGACCATTTTGTATTATAGGTAAGTTTGTGAACATAAGCAATGCAGAGCAAAACGGCTGGGCAATAACGCTATTTTACTTTTTATCGAATCACTTCAGATATTATTACAATAGTTGCTTCCGTAGTTGTATTAGGGATGGGCACCTCTGGCCAAGTTTTTGCAACCAGTGCGCTCAGAGGATTACGCTTCTTTCAAATTTTGCGTATGGTGCGAATGGATCGACGCGGCGGTACGTGGAAACTTTTAGGCAGTGTTGTGTACGCACATAGACAAGTACGTTCGTATTTATTGTTATTGTTATTTATTGTTTCTCTTCCGAAAAATTTCTTGATTTTTTCTTAACTATTTTTTTTTATAGGAATTAATAACTACTATGTATATTGGATTCCTTGGACTAATATTTGCTTCATTCCTCGTCTATTTAATGGAGAAGGATGTTAACGCAAAGTTTAACAATTTTGCACAAGCTTTATGGTGGGGTGTGGTAAGTTCTAACTGAATATTCGGTGCGAAATTCGCAAAATAATCAATAGGACTTGAGCTATGCAGTCAAAGAAGCCAGATTTGCCTTATGACAAATCTGTGCAAATCGTATGTACTCTCTTGATGAGTTAATGGGGATTATTTTTAGAGGGAATTGTTTGATGTAAATCTTAAGCTCTTATAGAAAGCAGTTTAAAAACCTCTCTTCATTTGCTTGACCATAAAAAAATTAGGTTATGTGCGCGATTTATGTTCATTATGTTTTGCACCACTGGTGGTATAGGGTGTATTCAGCTTGTAAGGACGTTTGCAACGTTCAGAAGGTCTTACGACAGACACAGCTTTTATTATACCAATCGGTTCAGGCTCATTTTCCGCATCGTCTTAAGCATTTCTGTCCGTCTAATGTCTGCCAACGCATTTTATGTTCAACCAACTAGTCGCAGTTTTGGACATATTTTGACTAAATAAAATATTTTGCCCTAGGAACGTATTCCGTTGAAAATTAACTCGATGCAGCGACTTATTTTGAAAGAGTTGTCATAGGAAAGAAAATTTGCAATTTTTTTTATATGAAAAATATTGGGTCGCAAGGGAAGTAAGGTTTCATATGTGAAAACAGTACTACACCTCATTATATAACCTCCTCTATTCATCCTATAACATTAACTTGACATAACTTAACTTGACCTTGCACCGAATTTGTGTTTTACACGCCTAACTTTTCCATCCAAAAGTTCACATCTCAAAATTAGGACTGAGGGATTTAAATAAGACAAGCACAGCAGAACGGACAGATGGAGTTAAATCTCATGGTAGTTGAGTAAGTTTTAAGAGGTTGTAAATATCTCGAGCACCATAAATGAATTCCTCAAAGTTATTTAAAATAAGAAAGAGATGATAAACGGATTGGGGAATAAATTTTTTGCTACAACGCATTTGAATGGCTATATTAAGAAATACTTGCCCACAATACTTATGATTAGCTTAGCAAAATTAAAGCACATGTCATATGCGTGTACAGAAGAAGAACGAAAAATATATGCAATGTTTCAATTTGCCACCTTTGCCACAGACTTTTTCACAAATGGCTTTCCTCGCATGGGATGTTGCGATATTGAAACGACTTGCCGAAAACCCCCTTCAACTTGTGGCTATGAGACAGGGCAAATGATGCAATTGACGTGCGCATCAAGCAGTCGAATAAATCTTCGTACTGCTGACAATCAAAGGCGATACTTTCGCTGCTCACCGAAGGACGTAAACAACATGTGGACGCCCGGCTGTGAGTCCGCCCAAAAGGACTTGAAATGGATCTAACTTTCATTATAGCCATATACCGACATATAAAACTTCTCTGTGCATCCGCCTATCTTGTTCTTCAACGTAAAGACCGCAATTTTTGAGATATTTTGGAGAAATTTTATACACTAACTTTTTTTTTATCCCAAGGACGATCACTATTGAAAGTGGTTCGGATTGAACGACTTTTACGACCAATTTTCATATAAAGCCTTGTTTTGAAAAGTCGTCATATTAGTAACTGTATTAAGCGAAGCGGTGCAGGGTATATATGGTGGGCGGTTTCCCACTATAGTATCGTTACTTGGTAATAAATGCAACAAATTTTTGCGGATTCACACCCATTTTTAAATCAACGGGTGCTTCCTACCGTAACTTTTCCGATTGTTGGAAACTATTTTTAAAGGTTTTTTTGCCCTTCGCATGGACGCATATAATATAAATATTAGGAATTGTTTTAAGCGTGCCAAATTAATCCATTTATGGATAATAATTAAGGGTTTTTTAAATGTCAGTCTAGCAGGCCTTGATTTTAGTTCTCCGATTTGTCTCCGAATGGTGATCAAGTTGCCATTAATGTGCATTTGCATTTTCTTAATTTCCAACTCAAATGTAATAAATTTACCATTAAAAAGTCACTTGTTTCTTTACTTCTTATATAGATCACTCTTTGCACAGTAGGTTATGGCGATATGGTTCCTGAGACGTGGCAGGGTAAATTAATTGCTTCATTTTGTGCACTACTTGGTATATCCTTTTTCGCTTTACCCGCGGTAAGCATTAGATCTTATGTCTTGTGAAAAACAAAAATAGGAAAGGGATCATTTCGTTTAACAAATTTAAGGGTATACTGGGAAGCGGATTTGCACTAAAAGTGCAGCAACAACAACGTCAGAAACATATGATAAGACGGCGTCAACCAGCTGCGACTCTTATACAATCATTATGGCGTTGTTATGCGGCAGATGAACACTCCATATCCATTGCTACTTGGAAGATACATCAAGTAGCTTTACCCAGTCCCCCAGCATCGTAAGTATTTACAAAGTTTTAATCACACTGTTCTCGCTTAACATTAACAATTCAAAAGAAAGAAGAAGCCTAACAATATATATATATATAAATATGTGTTTAGCTACACAAGTCTATTTAAGCATAAAACGTTCAAGTTTACTAATCGCTTCCCTTGAACAATGCGCGTAGCGTTATTTTGTGAATTTTTTTCTGTAAATTTAAGTTCTTTTTTTTTTTGTTATATTTGAATGATCGGTGTAAATCATTATTGTTTTCCCATTCACAATATGTATGTGTGTACATAAATATATATACATATATATATATATATATATGCATATATATATATATACATTTATATCTATGATATATATATATATATATATGTATATATTTGTATATATATAAAAGAATTAATTATCCACCGATATTATCCACCCAAAATAATTTAATAATTTCTTTTGGTTTTTCAATTTTTTCAGTTCTGAATATTGGGATAGATTGTTTAAAAATTTAATTGAAAATAGGTAATCAATTGAGTTCATTAAAAACCACTTCATATTTTTTCCTTCCACAAATAGTACAAAAAAACAAAATATAAAATATATTTTTCAAGTTTTCTATGATAACTTTACTTTTTTCTTGTGCTAGAGCTTCAAAATACATATATACAATATATACCGTACATAAGCATTTAATTCTCTAAGTCAGTTACAAATTAACCTTTTTCTCTAGCTTATAAAACATGTTAATTTAATTCGTTTGTTTTTTTTTTTTTTTTAATCTAGAGGGTACCACAAATTGTCATACTTATTTCTGATATATTATATATCCGTCAAATGTAATGTAATAATTTATACGTTAATTATAAAAAATTTATACCTTGAAAAGCACTTTTATCTCTGAGTTCAATTTACAAAATAAATGCTTTAATCGATGATCATCATAATTCATATGTGTTGTGCCATACATAGCTTAACTTGGGGACCCTCTGTAAACACTATCATATATTATTATTTTTTGAAAGTATTCTGCACAAAATATCGCACTTTATTAACACCGGTTGCATTAATATACATTATTTCTATATATACACAAACATACTCAGTACACTCAGTATAGTGAGAAAATTTAAATGCGAATGGGGGGTTGGAAAACAAGGAAGCTTTGAGATAAAATATTCACTGCCTCTCTTAAAGTCAATTTATGATAATCATAGAAGGTATGTTACCACTTAATGCAGATTCCATTATATGCGGAAAATTAGGGAAATCTCTTCACAGTTAGCCTACAGACATTGATTTTTTTAGTTCGAGAATAGGAATACTAAAAGCTATAGACGAATTCGTGGTGATATTTTGATTGAAGTTCTAATGCAAAGTTTGAATTTTGATATTGATTGATATTCCTTGTCCGAAAATATGATATACATTTACAATTTTATTTTATTAGAATAATGTGTTTAATAAGTTTGCAAATATTTTGTAACCATATCTATGTAGAGAAAATAAACTAATAAAAACATTATATTCGGCCACGTCCAGCCATTAAATAACCCGCAACATTTCGTGATAGTAAACCATAATATATACATTGTGTTCATGTAACGGGAGACTTCATGAAAGACCGAATAATGGTGCGTGCCGAAAAAGTCTAACTAAGCTAATCCAAATTTAGCTCAAAAAATTCCCCCATCTGATCCAAATTTTTCCCGTCAATTTAGAATGGCGAAATAACATTACTCAGCCATTTTGATCGAGGAATTTTGAGAATTGCAATCGCTTCTCATATAACGACTCTTCTAAATAAGGCGTTATCCATCGCCTCGCCTCGCCTCGCAATCGAAAAAGTAATCCCATCCGACCTGTAGGTTGAGCACAAAAATATATAGGTAGATACCAGAAATGAAAAGCGGGTCTATCCCAGGTCCGTCTAGGTGTGGCAAAGATTTGCACAAACTTAATATACTCTTGTCTCATAAGTGAGATAATAAGAACGTGCTGAAATTCAAAGAAACAACTGCAGAGTTGACTAAAAAATCCCAGCCACCGTACTACCATGTCGAAAGGAAGTTACTTGCTTTCTTTGAGCTCATTCACGCCTTTGAAAATTATATAAATTTCTTATCAACACTGCTCCATCATGGCCGCCTATCTATTTGTCTAGCTGGCCAATTATCTACCTAGTAAAACAATTGAAACATATTCAGCGCGCGCGTTGCCATATTTCTCACATTCCTCCTTAACGCCCACAATTGCAATGATTCGAATTTATTGGGGCTTTCGCTCTGCTTGTGGCACATCGGCGGGGAATTTCAATACGATTGTTCAATGAGTCGTCCAAAGAACAGCGAAATGCACATTTTGCTAAAAAGCGCATATGACGATAGTACGACTTGTCATATACGCAGATCAGATGTCTCCAATGTTTCTCTTTACCCTCCAACCCTTATGCCCTTATGATCAAAATCAACTATCTTTTGTTTAATATCGCAAGCGACTTCAAATTATGAAGAAGCTTTTTCTTTGCATTCTATCCGTTTCTGTACTTAAAAGAAAGCTAACCATTCTACCAGCGAAGGCTTATTTACTTATAAAAAAAAAAAAAAAAAAAGGGAATGTTTAACTCGTTAGCGGAAAGCTCTTTAAAAACCTAAAAAAATTTTCAGACGGAAGAAGTAAATAATAGCGAAGCCTCCGAATTTTAACTAAATGTAAATCAACTGTAGTCGACCATTGCGAAGACAACTTTGAAAGCTAAGTGAAGATCTTCCCATTTAAATACGGATAGTTTGTAGGGATGTGGGGATTCTATTTAACTCATTCAATTACATCGAATTAGTCGTCAGTTGAATGAAAAATTTAGTATACGATAACAAAAGAAAGATTTCCTTCTTGGTGCAATATACGTAGGCTCGAGATTATTATTCACTCACTTCACTAATCGATAATTTCTTATCCATTGGGCGATCACTAGCGCAAACTTAAGCTTGTTAGCTTTCTTCAATTTAATTATTTTATTTTATTGCTACTTTTAATAGACCAATGAAAAATAGAAGCATGTTACCTCTCCCATCCACCCATCCTACTGTATATATGCAGCATGGAACTCTGTTTTAAGTTTTAGCCATAGTCATTTCTTTCTTGGAAGCGATTGCTCAAATTCTAAAAAAAGCTAAAATAAACAATCTGCCTTTTTCCTTAGTCAAGTCTGTTTGGAAAGTGAGTGAGAGTATTTTACCCATAAAGGTTTTTACAGTAATTTAAAACAAACAAAAAACACAAAAAAAATATCGATTATCAAGATTTGATGTTTGATACAGTCAGTGATGCAAATAAAGTCCTAACAACATTCACAGCCACTCTCGGCGAGATTAAGTCGCGCCAATAACAATTTAAAGTTATTAAGATTAAAGCGAACAGTGGACAAAGATACTAGAGATGTTAGAGATGCTCTTATTGGTTCGCAATTTAAACATTAAACACCGGAATTAATGACGTAGACCACAGTAACAGCCTAAAAGAAAATGCCTTTTCGATCATATTTTTCCCTTGGGATAGAAGGAAAGGTAGTACAATAAAAGTATTTGAAGAGCTTTTTCAATGCTAGAAAAGAAGATTACTTTGAGAGAAAACTAAAAAAAGGGCAACACAGAGTCATTTTCTCGAGGCACTATTAATGTAAGTGGTTCTGCGCGTAACTGGTTCAAATCTGAATTAAAAAAAGACAAATCATTTAGTCTACATTCCCATATTCGGGATAATTATTTTTCTACGATTGGCGCGTATTTACTATTACGTATTAACTATGTAATGGGGCATGGCTCCAAAATACACTACACCACCCTACAGTTATTCATAAAATGAATTTCAAAATAAGGCGTTACATGGGAAGTGGTCGAAAAGGTGGTCCGATCCGAATCATTTTCAACAGCGTTCGTCCTTTGACCAAAACATGCCAGGATAAATTTCATGAAAATATTTTAAAAGTTGCGACCCATATATAGGTTGAACCCAAAAGATATATGGAAAGACATCAAACGAACAAACCGACAGACAAGCTTGAGTCGATTCAGAAAATGATTCTGGGCGTAACGTACGTCCGCGCAAACTTCGTATATCCGGGACCTCAAACACTTTGAAGGTAACGTAAACGTTTTAATGAAAAAATGAAAATTGATTGAGTTACACTTCTTGCCCTTGACAAAGATCGTGTTTCGAGAAAAACGCATTTAGCGACATGAAGAGCTCGTGTACTGCCATACAATCAAAATATTCAATCAATTTAAATTTTGCCACACCCACAATTCTCTTGTTATATCATTCGTAACTATTCAAAGAATCATTTAAGCCAATTTTGAAATATTTACAGTGGTCTATCCCCTTAGGCTGGTCACAGACCCGGCACACAACCACGGCATGCTGTGGTATGTGGCTCCAATTAGACAATTAATTACCTGAAATGGTATTAAAAACATATTTCGATGACAAACTCCATTTAAGGGAGATCTTTTATTTTACTTATTGCAACCTATTTGAAATTGTTTTGAGAATCGAATGGGCATGTTTCCTTATTGCGTATGTTAGAGGTCATCTTGAATTTATCATAAGTAGGGTTTTAACCAATTTGCGTAGAACTGAATTTGTTAAGGAAATATTGTTTCACGAATTTTGGAACAAGACGGAACTAGAACAAATTCTTCCCAATGATACACAAGTTCCAATAATACAATTTTGATTACAATTACACTCTTTATGCAGTTAAACAATTTACAAGTCGTTGTAGATCTCTATTACATCGCATTACTAATTTACAAATATAATTAAGCAAAAAACACAAAACACATCAAAAAAACAAACAGAGAAAACAAAGCAAAGCGCTAACAACAAATTTACACCGTCCTGCTAATCGATGATGTCTAACATATATATTAATTATCATTTAAAATGACATTCGCAGAAGAGCTTCGAGTAGTTTCAAGCATAATGCGTCGTTCGTTGCCCGTTTACCGACTATAAGAAGACACAAAAGTCCATCTATTCAACCGCCAGGCGGTGATGTTATCGTTAAAACTTCGATGCCTTCTTCGACGCGAGCGTCCCGTTATGCACGTCCTGTACGCGATATGAATCAATCCGTAGAGAATCTCGGTGAGTATAAGTGAAGCAAGTGCAAGTATTTGAAAAAAAAAACTTACTTCCGTGCATGTTGTTTTTTTATTCTCGCTTACTTTCTTATTTTTGTGTTACGCTTACTACTACTGAATACATTACTTTTTTTTTTTTCTTCGTTTCTTTGAAAATGGTCTACACCCACGTTTGCGCAGAGCTTTGCTAACAAAGCCGCAAAGCTAACAAATTTTGTTTTAATTAAATGTTCAACTAACAAACTACATGTACATATTTAAATTTTTATCCATAGCGATCCATGCATGCTGGGTGTAGAGAACGAGAACATATTTGAAAAACTCTATACTAAACAAAAAACAAAACCTGCGAAGAACAAGAAAAAACAATCGTCATTTGATTGGTATAGATTTTTGAAACTAATAACGATGACCCGCGCAGTCATAAATCAATCAGTTAACCAATCAGCCAGTCTTAATCTTTGTGCAGACAGAAAATTAATCAGATTCAGATACAGATTCAGATACAGATTCAGATACAGATACAGATACAGATTCAGATTGAACTTCAGATTTAAATTCGGAAATGCATGTCTCAAACACTACTTTAATTAAAAACATGTCACACTATTATTTATTACTTATCTCCCAAACGTTTGTTTTCAAAATATTTACCAAAAACAAAAAAAAAAAAAAACAAAAACAAAAACAAAAACAAAATATATATATATATATATTAACAGCTTAACTTAACAATCCTCATAGAGCAGCGCCTCTGAGGAAGGGGGACTTGT
>CCAG010001881.1:0-14230 GCA_001077435.1 Glossina morsitans morsitans
GGGGAGAGAGAGAAAGAGAGAGAGAGGGAGAGAGAGAGAGAGATGAACAGATAGATAGTCTGCACACTTAAGAGGATCATCCAAGAGAGCATCTTGACAGAATGGCACCCACGATGGAGAGACGACTCGAAAGGAAAGTGGGCCTACACGCTAATTCTTATCGCTTAACAATGGGAGGGGAGAAAACGTGAAGAAGTTAATGTTTCCTTATTCCATTTTTTCACTGGTCACGGAAATCTCTTGAGTCCTGTTTCAACTTACGAGTGGATAACGCGTGCGACCTGTGTCACGGCGTAAATGACGATGCGTTAAATATTGTTTTCATCTGTTCGGCTGGGGCATACTTGAAAAGCATGCTCCAGGTCTCTGGAAGTAGAATTTTCGTCAGATACCATGCTAGTGGTCATGGTAATGGACACCGAAAGATGCCGTTTTTATGCAAGACATGTGTCGATGTACAGCCACACGAACATTAACAATCTATAAGGATCTCGAGATAATGCGATAGCGGTTCTGGCATGTTTTTACGCCAACTCCGTAGATGCATTAGTTGTCAGAGCGTTGCTGTTACGTTCATTGTAAAGAAAAAGGTCGATAGAAAAAAAGATAGAAAGAAAGAGAGAATGGGAGGTAGAGATAGAGAAAGCGCAACTGTATAACGCAAAAGCTTGCACAAACTCGACAATAAATAATAAATCGACAGTAGAAACAAATCTGATCGTTTTCTTTAGACCTCTCAGAATAAAGACAAATACTTAAAAAGGACCCTAAGTGGCTTGAGAAACGATTACGAATTCTCATGCTAAATTGCAAGAGACGTGTGCTAGAAATTATTTTTTTTTTTAACGGATATATTAAATTTATTCATACTGCTTTCATAAAACTGAAACATTTCATTGACTGTATTAAATTTTGTATGCTGGTGTTGGAAGACCCTGTAGAAACAAAAACGTTAAAATACAAAATCGTTCGCCTGAAACACACAGTCAAAGTACAAAAACCTGAAAATTTGTAGAAGCAACAACTAACAGATAACTACCCACAAACTTGTCTGCATATGAAATAAAAAAGAAAAAGGAAAAAAAAAAAAAACACTCCACGATACGTTTTCTTCAATTGATTTTAACATATTGGAAAATTAAATATAAACGAAAAATTGAATTTCCCCATACAATCGCGTTAGAGTTTTATATCTAATGTTGGGTCTCTACGAAAGTGGGGAAAAACTGTACAGAATTCATGAAAGGCAGAGTGAAAAGAGTGTTGTTGTTTTTATTGTATACAAACAAAACAAATACTGTTTAACATTGGTGGAGAAAGTACGAGAAAGAAACAAAAAAAAGGAAAAAAAACTATACCGGATGAGATACAAAGGATAGCAACAGTGAACTTTTGGGAATCAAATAGCAACGGCAGCAAAAATGGTTTTTATTTTTTGGGTGTTATACACTAAATCATGACAGTTGGTCATGATTATTACGATAATGATGACGATGACGATGATGATGATGATGATATTTGGTTCTTTTTTACTGCTGCTCTCGTTCTTACTATAGCTTTGATATATAAAATAATGGTTATATTGTGTGCATGGATGGTAGTTTTTAGTGCTTTTCTCGACGGTGGCGCACTATAGTTTTCCATTATTCACTAAGCGGCATTGGCTTTGCCTTCATAATGGCATACGAAAGTTCTTCTTTCTACTAACACAATTATACATTAATGTTATGAATAAGTCGTTCGTTTTAAAACTAGATTAAGTCTGTTCTCCAAATAAAATTCAATTTAATTATTTTTCATATGAGTTTTTAATTTAGTCCTTTTTTTTTAGTGTATAATAGGAATAACGGTCCGATCCGACATATATATGGCGGCTCTGTTGACTGGCTGATGATTTCAGGACAGTACCAATCTGCAAACAGTATGTTCCCTTATTCAAAAGAATTAAAGAATTTGAATGTCGTGTGTTCATCAGACGCCGTGTTTCGTTGCATTGGCATGAAAGACGCTATGACGATTCATATCTGTGGAAATAACAAATTTGTGGGTTATTTAGTTAATTTAGATACAGGCGTATGGACACCGATGATGCTGAAAGCTTTGGTCGCTCGAATTCGGCAACTTCTCAAGAAAACTTAAAAAAAAGGCGCAAAATCATTTTGAAAGATCGAAAACTGAAACTGCGTGGCTTAGCTAACACCGTGAAGACGTCAGAAGGCTGTGTATTTATGATTTTGCCTGAGCGTTTGTCCATAAAAAAGCACTATCCGAAATACGTGTTGGGTTTGCTCACTTTCGATGATTCAAAGCGCTGTTGTAGCTGCTTAGGTAAAAAAAGTATCAGAGATCTTTTCATGCAATATGTGACAATGGATGGAACATAGATTCATCATCAGAGTCAACTGATGGAACAGTAACCGGCAAAAATAGTTTTAAAGCGACAAAAAAAGTAGCGATACTAAAACTGCGGTTAACTAATGGTCGGAGTCCCATGAAATTTTGACGCGAATAGTTTGAGAGATTTGTCCTATTCAGAAATTATGGGTCTGTAAATAGTGTTGCCATGTATGGGTCAAATTGGAGCTATTTGGGGATGTGATAGAATAGCGTATCACAGGTTACTTGATAAACTGGTCGACTGGAAAGGACAATACGGTCGTGTAGGTAAGAAGGGGAGATTTTTCTATCAATATATTTAAGCTTATTATAGCAATTTCCCAATTCATTGAGGCCGTCGCTGCAGAGATTTTCTCGACGTTTTTTCAAATATTTCAAAATATTTATTCATGTGTTACGCATTTTTTTTAATGAGAAATAGAATATGGAGCGGAAAGTTTGAAAGACGCAAATATAAACAATTTTGGCGAATGTTTCCATAAAATGCGCTACAGTGATCCCGGCCGGAGACCTCACAAAACAATTTACTTAGCAGTTGGGACGGGCGGTGCGTACAAGGACTTGGGACATAATTAATGCGATTTAATGACCCACACTTACTGGCAATTTCAAGGCTATGTGAACATTTTCAGCTCACAATTTCAATTATAAAAGCGATTCAGCAACTTTGCCCGAACCCATAATCTTGTAAATATAGTGAATATTGCAAAGGTTTTCTATTACTCTTCCGCTAAACAAACGCTTTGTTTTGACGAAGTACGACTTTTTATATCTCTAAGCCAAGTTTCTTCCCAAAAGACTTAAATCACCAATTGTTAAACAGTGAGTGACAAGTACATCTTTAAAAAAGCAATGATATAAAGATTTGATCGATTTTCTTGACTCTGCTTGTGCAGACCCTTTCACATACTTTCAGAGCTAGTAGTACTTTCCGAACTATACCCATCAATAATATCACTGTCAAGAGTGGTCTTGCAACTGAAAAAATAGAGTGTACGAGTTGAAAGCTAAAATCATTCCGAAACAGCTTGTTTCTGGCAATTCAATACCTAGTAAAGATGTTAAAATACCCATTATTGCCAAACGAATCAAGATATATCCCTGCGCACTTAACTTCTGCATAGATGTTGCAAAAGAAATAAGTACTCTCCTAACCGTTGTGATATTTCACTCTCAACATACAAAAAAGATCGTACGGCAAGTTTTGTTTTCAGAGAATAAATCGCAGAGAAAACTAACCATTTGGAAAATAGTGGTTGGCATCCCCTTTTAAACACGGTTCTAAGAGTGATAACCCGTTTCGTACCTATACAGTAGTAGATGCCACAAGGCAACCCCCAATCAATCACATCCTCAACGAAAGTGCGTCAACACTTACAACCAAAGCTGGAGCTATCCTTCAGAACAAAAACCTTGCCCATAAAGCTAAACCTAAACCAACCGTCAATGTAATTAAAAAAAAAAAAAATGAAGAGCTTATAGATAGTGAAGAGAGATAGTTTTAGTTACTAGTGCGTATCTTACTTTTAGTTCTGGAATTTATTACTTTCGTCTTTGTTGCTAGTGCCCACCCCACTTTTAGTCCTGGAATTTATTTATTTGGTCTTAGTTGCTAGTGCTCACCCCACTTTCAGTCCTGCAATTTATTTGCTTGGCCTAAATAAATTATAATAATAGTGATGAAAAATAGATCGTTAGATAGATAGTTATTTTTTAAGAAAAATGCTTGGACTGACTATTGAGTTCATTTCAAAAGGAAAACCGATTAATTTGGGACCATCTCTTGTGAAGAGAGCATCATGCAATAACTCTACGACTAGTTCTGTAGATAATGTAGTCTATCCGTCAGCCCATTAATGTCACTCTAAGGACAGTACTACCAACGCCCCATGAGTCGTTATAGCAATCTTCAATTTTTATGTGTTAGAAGTGTTGGAACTTTCCAATTGTTTACCTTAAATTTTCTCATTTTCAAATAATTCGACTTAGATCACTTTCACAACAAAAGGCTCATATGCATGTTTAAATGTATGTCAAGAAAACCAAACCTGTTTGGAATGGCCCTGGAACAGTTTCCTACAAACATCTTAGGGTTTCAGATTATACATCAAGTCATTTATAGTAAGCAAGCATAACGATTACGTACTTTTCACTTGATCCTCGAAGCGTTTGCATTCACATAATTCCAACTTTAATACTGACATCAACATTTGTTTGCAAACTTTTGCATATAAATCTTGTGCTCGACGATTTTTCACATTTTATTTTATCTGCGGTAGTATTGTCGGTGAACACTTACATCGGCAAACATATTCTATATCAATTAGATGTACGTATGCCTTCTTTGGTGATGATGACGATGAATACAAACTCCGTTCCGTTTATATATGTTCTACCCTATGTTAGTTTGTTATTCCTTTTTTTTTTTTTGTTTTTTATTTTTGCGGTGCTTTTCTTTTTATTGCTATTTCTCTATCTCTGTTAGTTTTGGTTTTGGTTGCCGTATGAATCCATCTTTTGTTTTTTAGTTAACCATTGTTTTTGAAACAATTGTTTTCGTATACATTAGCTTTGTTGTGTGCTTTGTTTATATGATATGTACTTGTGTTGCTGAGTGCTTGCGGGAATATGTCGGCGCTTTACGTGTTGTTAATATCCTCTTGGGTGTCTGTCTATTTATTAATTTAACAAATTTAGTGGTTTTAACACTTTTAATATGTTTCGTATTTTTTATTATTATTTTTTATTTTATACAAAAATGAGAACGAAGCGATCGTTTAATTTGTTCTTAACCGACATAACAAAGTTGAACGTTTTAAAATGTTTTTATTAAAGCTATAAAAACTTTCATACTTTTTTTTTTTGGAAAATGGCATATCCTTCTTGTATCCCTGATAAGTAAGATTCGTGTTAAAACAATGCATTTGGAAGTTAATAGCATTGAGGAAAGTTGAAGCTTTTGAAATATTTGGATATTGACTTGCGCCAATACTCAATAATAAGAAGCCCAGGGCATCTCACTTCACCAGGTCTTAGCAGACAGTGCACACTGAGGCAATGTGCTAGTATATATTTCAACTTTGCAGTGCTAGATTTCCAAGCGAAACCAAATTTTCAGCAATTAAGCTAATTATTACAACGACATTTTGTGGCTTTCAGGCTTCAGGTCGTACTGGTGTCCTTAGTCGCACAGACAACAAATAGTCACTTGTTGAGGATAAAAAAGCTGCAAAACAAGAAAATTTCGTAAATGAAACGATCTTTTTTGTCAACTTACAAATCGGCGATAGCTTTTGATAAAAGTTGTTTGAGTTCTTAAAGAATCAATGGCACTGCTCAATGTCTAAGGACTTCCTTTTTGTTTATTTTAATTCTGCTTAAAAGCTGTGTTATGCGTAATAATTAAGAGCATAGGACATGTGATATGTTAGACCTAATATAAGTTAGCTCAGGGGCCGATATCGAGTGAACTCGACAGCAATTTTACGATGGAAACACTTTTCATACGATACGAACAAAATTGCATATTTTGTCGACAGCTGCAAACTGAAACGTTATAGCGAGTCAAGAATCGACAGTTATCGACTTTACCCGTTATCGACAGATATAAATTGATCCCGGTACTTTGTAGTAGACTACAGCAAACGAACACCAATGTAAGTGTCGGGTTAACTTCTTTCGAAGTCAACACAGTTTCCCGGTAAAAGCAGAGGGGGAAAAAGTGATATGGTTAGTAGTAGCATTTGCTTTTGATATGCAGAGCGTGGAAACGCGTTTGAATCGTTGTACTTGCCTTGTAGTTGAATGAACCAATTATCCGAGCGAGTGAAGAAACACGTCGAAAAATTGAGGTGGACGTATTAACTCTAATCTTTCCGAGCTTTTCTTTTATAAAGAATCCGGCGATTAATTAAATTGTTATTGTTCTCCTTTATATCCTTCCAATTTACTTCTTTTATACTTCCTCAATACATTTTTCTCCAAAAATTTGTCCCCGTTTAAGGTCTTCCCGTCGAAGAGACGGCATTCGCTCTGACTATGTGAATGCAAGTCATGTCGTGCTCTGATAGTACAAATTTTTTGAAAAAATTAGTTTTGAAATCGTAACTAGAACCAAATTTAAAAAAGCTTTCGTTTAAAGTTAATTTTCAGTTTACAGTAAAATAAGAACAAATTGTCTGGAAAAGCCATGTGAAATAATCAAAAAATGTGAGTTTAAAAATGACTCAAAAACACCATACGGTAAAATTACATGTACAGTACCTGGTAAAACTTTCTCAAGTAGTGTAGCAATCATATGAATGCGCATATATATAACGACAGCCATTTGGATTTTGAATACTTGGAAGTGACGGTGTACGTTCAAAGCGGGAGGACTAAATTGTATTTGCAAAGTACAGTTAACACTTTTGGACGATAAACAGAATGTATGCTCGTTCGCAAGGAAGGAGGTTTCTTTTGCATTAACTACCTAAGCATATTCATATGCTTTACGGTCTGTCAGTAAATAGTGGGTTTTAATATAAATACATTTAAAGCAAGATGGAAAAACTTCATAGAAACCTCTTTGCAAGCATCAACTAGTGAATTTTTCTTTTATTGTCCATTTGCTGTGAAACATATGCTTTGTAGGGATATACAAAGATTTCAATTTTCTAGCAAGTTGTCCCGACTCAATAGGATCTTGAATTTTGTACGTTTTTTATTTATCGAATTGCAAAACCATTTACCGAAATATCGAATTGAAATTTTAGTAAAGCAAGTTTAAAGTGTCATTTTGGACGAAATGAAGTAAGAGCATTATAGTCGGGCACGGCTGATTCTTAGATAGCCTATGCAGCTTCGCTTAATGTAGTTATTCATATAATGACTTCTTATAATAAGACATTAGATGAAAAGCGGTCCATCCGAACCATTTTCAATAGCTTTCGTCCTTGGGCCGAAAGACGTCAATATGCTAAATTTCATCAAAAGTACACAAGAATACATGAACAGACAGCACACGGGGAGAGGGACAGACGAACAGACAAGCTTACATCGATTAAAAAAATGATTCTGATATAATGGAAAGGTGGATCCGCCATAAGCCTTTCTGCGTGTTACGCACGCGCGCACAAATTTAATATAAGCTTATTATAGAATTGAAATGTTAAGATTGAATTTAACCTCTATTGGGTACTAGAGTGTATAACTGCAAAAATTAAGCATATATGTTCATAAACAAAGCTTGTATTAATGTTTTTTATTAACAGCACTTAAATATAAAAATTTATTATTTAGTGCATAAATAATTTCAATACTAATTTCAATACAGGAAACTAAAAAATTAAACTGAGAAAATAATCATAAAATAAAATTGAATCATTTTTACCCTTAAACACATATACATATGTATTAGGTATGTAAATAAATTCTCTGCATTGAAATTGCTTGGGTTATAAAACATAGCTGATGCTTTCATTTCGTCGGAAATTTTGGGTTTAGATAACTTGGATATTGGCGCTTACGCGATTTAAGTTTAGTTGTTTACAAGTTGTGGTTCATTGCATACCAAAATGTAAAGAGATGGATGTCATTTACAGCATGCATGTTTTAAGCTAATTTGGAGTGAGAATTGAATAAGCGGCGGAACAGTTCGAAAGTGGTTTGTGAGATTTACTGCATAAAATTTTCGTCTTAAAAACGATGAAAATTTGCATACGTTTCTCCATTTCCAGTAAAAGTAATACGGGAAGTAATCTTCAATATGGAGGCAGAAGGGGGGGGGTGGGGGACGTTTGACACCCACGGAAAGAGGTCAATGATCACGAAAACACGAAGTTTCTATCCCGGGGGCATTCGCAAGCTGGTGAATATTTCGTTTATTACGCTTTATAAAAACTATATTTTAAATAAATTTTAATTTAATCGAAAAATAGGGAAAATTTATTGATACACCTAATATATATTTATGTATACGTTTGTATTAGATACGAAATATATTCCAAAGTGCCATACATTACTTATGTTTAGTTTTAGTTTGGACGCATGAGGGTCACAACGCATACGTATTTATTTGTATTTCATATTTGAATTAATTTTTATTTTTTCACATTCATATCGTTTCCTTTTTTTTTTTTATAAATGCCACGATGTGTTAAAATATATTTTTTTGGTAGATTTAAAAATAACAATTTTCGATCTAAGAGCGAGACGGTCGAAAATGATTGAACACAAAACAATTTAAAGAGCATTAACTGAAGATCCAAGTTGATCTGTCTAAGAAATTCTACAAAACCATCCCATGTGACTGCAACACAAATCAAAGCAGAAAGCTGTAGACATATTTTGCCTGATAGATAACTTATCAGAGATCATGTTATTCTGATAGGCGGTGGAAGCTGGTTGCTTTACAACAAGGTTACCCCCAGAAAAAAAACTAAAAAAATTATATTCGGTCATGACCGAATCTTTTCTACCCATCACCATTATCCAGAAAAGAACTAAAGAAGGAAAAAAGGACTACATTTTCATACTACGTAATAAGGACTGGATGCGACTGATTTTTTCTATTTTCAGAATAAAGGTGACAAATTTAATCGTGCGTCCTGTGTCGTTTTTGAGTGACGAGCAAAAAACACGAAAAGTAAAGGCGTTCCGTTTTAGGGTTTTGTCTGGTTTAGGCAATTTTCAAATTCTTTCACCGATTCGAAGGCAATGGTCTCATTTTTGCGAATGAGAAAACGTTTTCTATTGATACTACACAGTTGGACAGATAGACAGTCGAGCAGAGGGACATGCTTGAGTGCATCCAAAGTTTGAAACCGGTCAAGAATTCACATTATTAACAGGGTTTATGAAGCTTTCTTCCGCGCCTTATAAAAGTGTTGAAAAAAAATTAAACTTTGGTAGACTATAAAAGGCATGGCCAGTTTTCGCGGTTTTTATACGGATGCTAATACATCGCCCATAGAATGTACGTTCAAATTTTTAGATTAAATTAAGTACATCTACTTACCGTAGTTTACGAGTAATGAGCAAATAAACGGTTTTTTATTCCTTTTGTAAAACAGAGTCTTTCTCCAGTTACGTGGTACTGGAGGCGCGATTCGAGCGATTTAGATAATTTTGAATATCAACTTACGTGCAAGACCTGCTAATGTTTCTCCCAAATTTGAGGTTGATAGCTTCATCTTTGTTGCCCAGGGACATTAAAAATATGGACAGACGGACAGGCAAACGTTCTGAAACCCGTCCAGAATTTAGTGGGTGAATCTCTGAAGCTTCGCTCAGGACGTTGCAAGCGTTTTGAAAAAATGAATATACGCCTTATCCTTGAGTGATGGGTACAAAAAATCACTGGCTGACCACCCCATCATCTTATATGCATTATTAACACATATGAATATATACTCATAATCCAGAACTCGTATTAAGCATGTGGACAGATTGCAATGGTTAGACGCAATGGATTGCGTTCGCTTAGAATTCATTGCAAAGGTCAACGACAAATCGTATAACTGAAAATTGAAAAGTTAGCTCAAACTTTTCAATTGTGCCAAAAAACACGTCGAAATGACTGCTTGCTAAGCTGGTCAAACGTTACGTTTACTATGGGCATGTCCCATTAGGTTCCTAACACGCTCGTCGTAGTTCAGAGTGGACTATAAAATATAGTCACTTCTAATTACCATCTTCTGTATTCGACGCAGAACAATATGCTTGATCAGTTGTTCTGGACTGAGTAATAAAAGCTTTGAGTCATCTGGATAGACTGCAAAGACAAGCCTTCCGTCGTAATTAGCGACGCATAAAATTTTTAAAAATGTCAGGTACTTACATAAAAGGAAAACAAAAATGATTGAAATTAATTCAAGCATCTCTCCCGTAGGCTTAGATTGGTTTGTGTGCGTTTGCTTTAAAATAATGAAACAATTAATAATTTGCTAAAAACGATTAAAAGTGATAACAACAGCAAGTAATAATGGAGTTGATAGTGTCATAGTAAACACGTACACACACACTGCCACGCATGGAAAGCAATGCAAATACAAAATGCTACAATACTTAAATATTAAATGTTACACTGTTTGTACTATAAATGTTTATATATATTTTACTATATAAGTGCATGTTTTTTATGCGAGCCTGTATGCATGCATTCATATATATGATGCATTAAAAATTATCATTTTAATTACATTTTATAGTTTTATGCAAAATCAACCGTCCATACAATATGTGGGCTTGCACACTTATCCATACATATGTGAGTGTACATAAATACTTGCATATGTATAAATGTATTTTGTATATATTAGGTGCTTGCACGTATTTTGATCATTGCTCCACTTGAAAGGCGTTTATTGAGAGAAGTTGGTACAATATATTAATCGAAATATTTTTCATCGTTTTCTACAACTTTTCACCAACCTTCTGGCAACATGGCGATCCAATCATTGACCCATTTGCGTAATTGTTTAGCATTTCGAAACCGCGTGTCACCTAAGCCATGCTGCATCGATCTGAACAAGTGGTAATCAGAAAGCGATGGTTCCAGTGACCACGCTGGGTGCAGAAGAATTGCTCGTTCGAACTGCAAGATTGTATCCCTGACAACTTTTTCAACGTCAGTCTTTTTGCAATGTTATGGCCATTTTATGGTGTCGCTGTGGATGGCTCTCCTGAACTAATCCATGTCTGTTTGATCATTTTTTGATTTACATCAAAAGTGAGCAGCATCAAGATAAGCTCTCGAGGTGAAAAATCAAACAACAAAAGTAATGAAGATCAAAAATATAATTTCGAGTGTTCTATGATTAGCGTCTGTATACAGTAAATATCTCATCGCTATCGCGATCGATGCTTCGCATTACTTTATCATGTTCACCAATATACGTCGCTGATCAAAATATATACAAGCACCTACTATATTATATATAGTGTAAATAAATGAATATATATTCAATGGCCGGATTTACAAGTGTGTTGCAATGTGTAACTGCAGGCAAATATTGCAGCAGTAATAACAGCAACGGAGCATATAAATGAAATGAGCTGCTAAAAACATCATACACTTAGATGCGCTATAGACGCATGGATACAATAATATGAGTGAACACTGACTGCTGCATACATTTTGGGTACATATACGGATGGATGTTAGTGGATGAAAAAAAAAAAAAAAAAATAATAGCAAAAGTAAATCCCTGTTGTTACAATATTTTTTTCCCTTGTAATTTTCATAATTTTTAAATTACATTTATACGAAGAATATAATTTGATAATGGCTGTCTGTGTAAATAAGTTTTCCGGCTACTAATACATGTATGCACATATATGTACATATATATATATATTTATATATTTATGTATGCAGATATATGTGTATATATATAAATGTGTGTATGTATTGCACTTCTATGTAAATGTTTTTTTTTCCTGTTTTTCCCTTTTACCACTAAGCCCTGCACTAAACATACGCACATGAATATGAACGAAAATATTTTATGAATATGAAATTATTGCTACTATGTTAAATGTTAATGACTCATATGACGTAATTGCATTTCTATATCCGTTTCTCGGCCTTTTTGCCACTTAGTTCAAACAACAATTACTCTTAAATAGCACAAACATCAACGCTTTCATTTGCACGTTAAATGAATGCTTTTAAATGTTCGCCACATCTGCCGATCGCATCTTCTATAATTTCTTTGCCATTTCCTTCGTATACTTAAAGATTAGAATAATTTTTTAGTGTATATAATCAGAAGCACTTCTCAACACAAACTAACTTTAGCTGCAGCAAACAAAATAAAATTGACGTCTGCGTATTGATGCTATGGGGAAAAATTCAATTGTCAAAAAAACTTTTTTCCAAAGCACACCAAAGAAGACATTTTTTGATATCGCGGTACCCTTGCGCACTCATTTATCGGCACAATCAGCTACGGTGGCCTGACGATGCTTAATATTAGACACTGAAACGAGTAGATCGGTGCATCGTCGTTATGTCGTCCGACGCATTGCTTTAACCATTAGTTAGTAGTAGTAGTTAATAGGTCACGCAATTCATAAACTTGGGAGAGGAGCAACATGAAAATATATCCTTAGTTTTAAAGGCGTCTTTAATCGCTTTTAGTGCGAGAAAGGTAAAGAGCCATGGTCGTCATCAAATGGAAGGCATGTTTCGTTGTGGGAGGCACAAGAGTTAAGCAGTGAGATTACGATGTTGAAGAAAAATCGACCGAATAAATCTAAGACGATTCTTTGAACGCGTAAATAAATTTCATGTCTACAAAATTTTAAGTATTGCTATCGCTTTAAAATCGTTTTGAAAGTTATTCGTTCAATAATTTTGCTAAGAAATCCGGTTTGAACCCTCACTTCGATAGGAATGAACCAAGGCTTTGTAGTGACCTTGACTCGTTTCCTTAAAATGCGGTTCTAAGTTTGCTATACAGGGCCTTTAAGCGCTCTTAGGAACCACTTAAGAAACTGCATGTTTATTCTATCGCCTCTTCGATACCCTTCTTTCTGAAATCGTAAGTGACTCAAAACCCAAATTAGGACATCTTTAGAACCTTCGGGTTCGGATTATTACTGACATTATTGCACGCACCTGTAATATTCCGTAGAATATTTGTGTTACGTGTAGTCTTAGGACAAGGTGCACGAGGTGGCACTAGCTGCTGTATTTCGCTTTATACACCCGGTCGGTTTTTACATCGTCTTTTCCCCATAGTTCAAAAATAACGACAAACACACTTCTTTTACATGAATTTTTCCTTCTAGTACGGATCCAAAAAAAAAAAGAAAATTTTTTTTTACCTCTAATTTCAGCAATGTTTCACAGGAACTTATGTATACAGCAACAAAAAACACAATTGAAGGAATACCGTGATCAGAAGTCAGACGGCTTATACTCACACATGTGGCAGTGACTTGCCCTACGGCTGTCTGGGCGTTAATAACGAACGAAATTCTTTATTTGAATCAAAGATGACAGTTGTGCTACATATACTCGACATATCTGAATTTTTAATCCAGCTCGTCATGAACTCGCACGCTTGTTACAAAGTAGCAATGAATAGTTAGGAAATTGATTTTTATTTCTAATTTCAGTTTTAATTTTTCATATGTTTTATGTACTTATGGACTGACTGTATTTTTACTGTAGACTAAGTTCAATTTTTTTTTTTTAATAAAAATTAATGGCTGTTGGTTTGTAAATATGTAATATTGACCTCATTACTATTTTTTTTTGCACGGTTTTTTGAAAAAGTTTATAGAATTTTTATATTTTATATAGATTTTTTGAAGTTGTCGAACATATCACCAAATTTACCGAATGTCCCATTTATTTTTTTACACGACGTTTTTTGTACAGATTTCTAAGGAACGCATTTACCGTGTAAAAAAAATTGAGATATTAATTATTTTGAATTTGTCTTAAAGTTTTCCATTTTTCGAAAATAATTTTAAAGATCGTGAACAAGAAAATTCTCTTTAAATAGTGATGAACTAATTCATGCCCTTTATACCATCTTATACGATTATAATAAATATATCCTAAGGTTCTCTATATATCTTTAAGGTTGCATTGCTTAATTTACAGTGTGCTTGGCCATGTCTTTGCATTCAGTAGCAATTCTTGTGCTTTATATGATATCACTTTGTTAAAATCCGCCTGACTGGCCGAGTAGACAAGAGTCTCGACTAGCATTTCAATGGTCGTGGGTTCAAATCTCATGTGCGGCAGAGTTGTTAATAATAAATATTAATAATAATAACAATAATAATAATAATATTAATAAAAAGTAAAGCCGAAAGTCTTACATGCTAGTGCTTT